>WOVY01001386.1:117500-330000 GCA_013436015.1 Rhipicephalus annulatus | reverse complement strand
TCCCACCACAATACAACTATGGACACTACACCACTGTCTTCAAGATGTTCGCGAACGACACGAGCAATGTTCCGGACGCCCAGAGAGGTGCGCTGACAATACAAACGGTGAATTACGTTTTCAACACCTTGGCACCGTCATGTCCTTGTAAAGCCCGGATACCGTCACTGTTCCGCCTCGGTGACATTGACAATATCACTTCTCTTCTCAAGGGAGCACGCATAAGGGACATGTTCAATGCCGTGTTGGGTATCTCTCCACCCGTCGCGTTGGACGAATTGGTGCTCTTAAACGACCTGTCGCTGCTGAAAAACGTCGAGACAATACTCAGGCATTTCAACGACACAGTTCTGTTGCGCCACGTGTCCTATCTATTTGTATACACGTATGCGGCAGTGGCCTATCCCATGGGCTTTATGCTGGTACTTCATGGCAGTGAGGCACGCGCCAAGCAGGAACTGCCCCGTTTCTGTGCTGGCCAGATTGAGCCAAGTTTCAAGCTTCTTGTAGCTGCCATGGCTTCCGTCACGCATTTTTCTGACGAGGAACGGCGCCATGTCGTCGAGCACCTCGATCACATCGTAGAGGTAAGCGCGTAAGAAGCAGCCACGGCACGCGTGAAAGAGATCTCATCGACAAGTAATTGTATTTGAATTTTTATAGCTAACATTCTAACATGTGTAAAGAAAAAATGATGCTTTTCACGCACTGTAACAGTGAAAAGCTAACGTCTGCTGCACACATCCTAATTCGTTAAAATGTAACTTTAACTTTCGGGTACCAGACTTCTTACAAGCCATATCGAGCCGTAGTGTTATAAAGAGGTATTAACTTATCCTCGCGTTCTGAGTGGATTCTAATGTTGCTCTTCCGTACATTTATCTGCCATTCACTTCGTCCGCACAGCCTACGAACGGCCTGCCTTTAGCTTGGTAATGATGCGTAATGACGTCATCATGGGACGTCACAGGATGACAACATCTAAGACCTAGGTCGCCTGGGCATTAGTGCCGCATCCTTCTCCAGCCGTGTTTCGTTTAAGGGGCTGCTCAACGAAACATCACAGGGTGTTACCCCAAAGCGAACTAAAACTGCTCCGACTTTAAAGAACAGACTGGTTTCTTCTTTGCTTTTACTATCCTTTCTGCAAACGCTATGTTATGCTTTTCACTTATTCATACAATGCGTGGGCAATATCCGCACTTGCGTTCAGATTATCAGGGTTTCGCGCTTTTCTGCTACACGTCAATTGTTACGTGCGCTTGTGCAGTTGAAAAAGGATAAAACAAAGCGAAACTCTTTGGTCGCGCACAATATTCATGCGAGGCAGTGCAGAACGGGCTTGCGACAGCATGGGAGAGTAGGGTGCGACAAGAATTATGTAATTTGTATATATATATATATATATATATATATATATATATATATATATATATATATATATATATATATATATATACGGACTAAAAGGGCTTAGTCCCGTATGCCTTCACATGAATAGACAGCGGCAGCCACGAATTCCGCAGAAAGAAGCGTGCTAGCTTTTTTTTAGAAGCTGCTTACGGGTAGTTTAAAATAAAAACATCTGAGACCTTGTGCTTCATTCCAGCACTGATAGTCTAGAAAATACAAATCTTGCATTGCCGTCTCATGCCGAAACTTTATGTAGATTTATAGCATGTGCAAGTTAGCCTTTGGAATACCTATTTTACAGAACGAAGCCTTGATTTCTTAAATATGCGAAGACGTGTGTGTGCAACTAGGCGTGGTAGCTGAACGGTGATGGCAACACACCGCGAAGCAAAAGCACGTCTCAAGTATTTCCAACCAATATGACCACAGTTCTCAATATCATGAGAGCACAATATTAACGTTATTTGCAAATCACATCTACAAGTCAAAATTTTTATTGCAATAGCAAGTATATGGACACTTTCGGCTGGACTGTGCCGCCGGCGTTATATATATATATATATATATATATATATATATATATATATATATATATATATGTGTGTGTGTGTGTGTGTGTGTGTGTGTGTGTGTGTGTGTGTGTGTGTGTGTGTGTGTGTGTGTGTGTGTGTGTGTGTGTGTGTGTGTGTGTGTGTGTGTGTGTGTGTAACTATGTAGGTATTGACTGAAGGTAGAGGCAGATAAGGAAGCAGTGCAGAACAGAATAACAGAATAAACATGGCGTATGAGCCAGGCCACGTCTCCCGCATATAGCGTCACACGAGTCGGCAGGATGAAGACCTCCCAGCCACTTCATCAGTGTCTCATCATCGATGCAGTTCTTCACAAAACGCCCTGACCATACATCAACTACGGAATCATCTCCTGGCCGCACACAGCGACCAGCACTATGACAGAATCATCCACTGTCCTTCCCATCCCCAAGTACACCGGAGCAGTGGAAGATGAACCCGTGCAGGACTTGTTCTACCTGTTCGAGCTCCACGCTACCGCTGCATCATGGTCGGAACGGGAGATGATCATTAACTTTACCGACTATATCTCCGGTGAGGCTTTCAAATTCTGCCTCACCCACATATTTCAAAACGACGAGACATGGGAAAAGATAAAACAAGAAATGATCGTTTGGTTTAAAAAATACAATGACGAATACGACGAAGACTTGCTTGTAACCCACCATCCACAGACAACTGCACGCAGTCGTCAATTTTACAGGCACTCTTCAACCATTCGAACGCACAACAAGATTCGACCTGTGACAAAAGACGAAGTGGCACTCGAGTTCAGTGGCAGACGACAATGCGTATTTTGGGAAAAACAGCCATCGAGCGCGCCTCCCTTCTGCACGAAAGTCGGCATTTGCGAAGTCATCGATTCAGCATATGACCCGAGACGTTGCTCAACCACCTGATGCCGTTCACTCTTCGTCTCGTATACGTGGTCCACCACCTGGGTTTTCATCATGCGGTTCTTCAAGCGCTCCTAACGCTCACCATTTGTCTTATAAGGGCACCGTATTTATGGTAGATGACCTGGTGCATCGGGAAAATACCCTGTCGAGCCATGCTCCTTCCGCACGGGTTCATGCATCGCAATCCAGTGCATACACACTCGACAGTGGAAGCAACACCGAAGGCTCAAACACATCGAACGTCGCACGCTGCAGTGTGCAAGAACCTCTCGTAGTGAAAAGGGTAGAAGAAGCTTTTGAAAAACTTTCTACCAACATTGAAGCATTATCTTCATTGCCCGAAGTGCATGACAACATCCCACAAACTACCAGCTGCCGACTGGGCACCACATCAAGTAGTGAAGAAAACCAGCGCAATGTTCAAGAAGGAATCTCACCGCAATGCGTTCCACAGCAACATCAGCAACGCCAGCAAAAGCAAGTCCAAGAGTCTCAGACACTCGAACGGGTACACCGACAAGGACGACGACGCAAAGTAAGCCTCTTAAAACAAATTCAAGACGTCAGGCATCTTCGCATAAGGGATCGGCGCCAGAAACACGTTTGGCGCAAGAGATCAAGACTGCGCCTACGATTACAGCTCCAAACAGCAGAAAACGACGAAAGAGACGAGAAAGCACCATCTGTACAACGCAGAGACCAAGACATCATTCTGATTTCATCAGCTGCGACCATCGCACATGCAAACTAGAAGCACACCGTCTGTTCCCGTCACGAGACGCAACTCGACGCCTTCAACATCCGAACGTCAAATGCTACAGGGACTCCCACTCTTGTCCGTTCCTCACGAGAACTCAACCCATGTCACCACTAGTGCAGATCTCCAGGGTGTGGTTATGCCATCCAGAACGCAACAGTCAGCCTCGCCCACCAGAACTCCTGCGTTAACCGGACTGCTGTACTCTCCACTGAAGTCTTCAAAAGTTTACAGAGCTCCTGTGGAGCTTAGAACCAATTGTGACTTTTGACATTTGTGACTTTTTAACGTCTTCTTGTTTACTTTTTCTTGTTCATAATTCATGCCTTCTTTCGGGGGGAAAGGAAATCGTGTAACGTAAGTAGGTATTGACTGAAGGTAGAGGCAGAGAAGGAAGAAGTGCAGAACAGAATAAACATGGCGTATGAGCCAGGCCACGTCTCCCGCATATAGCGTCACACACACACACACACACACACACACACACACACACACACACACACACACACATATATATATATATATATATATATATGTGAAAACGCAAGAAAGAATACAATCCAGAAAAAGACCCCGGCGCGCAGAATGACGCGTGGAACCTCCGCGTCGTGAATGCGAGACGTTAACCACTCAGCCACCAAGGGGTAACTCCTTCAGCGTTTAAACGGCAGGCTATTTATATCTGCCACTTACCACTCTTGGCGGGCACCTCGGGGGAGGAGAGGGGGGGAACTATCATGCTTTCAGCGTTATCAGCAAGATGGCGCAATGAGCGCACGGCGGCTCTCATCTCTTACGCGTTCTTTAGCCCGCGGAGAGGAGGGAGTGGACGGGGTGATGCATGGACTATCTCTCGCGCGCCCTTATTTCATAGTGGGGAGGATAATCGTCTTTGCTGGCGTTAGACTTGAACTGGAGCGATACTGTTGTTGTTACTGGGCGCACAAAGGTCGCTGCAATCATTGCATAGCCTCCATTTGCGAAAAGGGCGCACTTTTCAGACACACCAAAGTAACACTGACACGCTTATTCGCGTTCATCTGTACCTAGGAGTACGTTTCGTGCGTCATTTGTGCGTGAGAAACGCGGGGCACGTTTCGATCTGCTTGCCATTCTGCGTGCGATCTTTGAATTTGTTGCTATCGCGTCTATTACTTCGCCTTTGCGGCAATGCTGTGACTTTTTTGATAATATCCACACAACGGCACGACTCATATTCATATCGAATTGTGGCGCATTGTTTTTCTGTCGCAGGTGGCGTCGAACAAAACGAGGACCTGTGAGTGGTTGGGCGCCAAGATCAAAGATATGGCGGTGGAGAAGCTGAGCAACGTCCGCACAGTCTTGTGGCCTTCGAAGAAGTTTCTGGCTGCGAATGTGCTGGAGGAAGTTTATAAAAGCTTTCCCGGCCACGCTTCCTCGTTTACAAAGTTCTGGATCGAGACGCGCCGCAGTCAACGCCAACTGTTCGGATCTGAAGCGGCCGCTGAGGAGTTGGTGCTCGGCGACAATGCCAAGTTGCCGTACGTGAACTACGTAGACATGCTCAACCGTCTGTCCCTCTCCCTGGGAGCGCTGGCACCACCACTTTACTATCCCGATGGCACCAACGCCATGTTGCATGGTGGCATCCTGTACATGTACGCCCGTGCCCTTTTGGGTGCCGTTGACAACAAAGGAATTATGGTAAGCATGTGACCGTTTCGTAGCGAAACACATTGACAACAGTGAAATCGTAGATCAAGTGATTGGCTTTGTGGGGGATCCTGAGTATATTAATTCACTGCTATGTGGAGTTTAACGTCCCAAAACCACCATATCATTATGAGAGACGCCGTAGTGGAGGGCTCCGGAAATTTCGACATCCTGCAGTTCTTTAACGTGCACCCAAATCTGAGCACACGGGCCTCCGAAATTTCCGCCTCCATCGGAAATGCAGCCGCCGCAGCCAGGATTCAATCCCGCGACCTGCGGGTCAGCAGCCGAGTACTTTAGCCACTAGACCACCGCGGCGGGGCGGGGGATCCTGAGGAGAAAGTGCGGCGTGGGCAATCGCCCATACAAAGCCTCTGTCGGCACCACCACTCCCCACTCTGCAGTGCCTGTCGTCCATCTCTTACGATCAATTGTGACAACAGTGGAACCACTGTGAGCGCAAACTAACCGTATTTATGCTGTCATAGGGTTTTTGTCGTGGTAGTAACTACTAGTGACGACCCCCCTCACCTCAAGCGACCGATTTTCCCTCCTCCCCCTACTAAAGGTGAGAGGCTCGATCCATTCATTGATTGGCTATGCCACTATACGGAATAATCGTCCCATTTTATGCCCAAAGACTTCTGTTGACACAAAGAAGTGTTAGCTATTAACTTTCGTAAGAGGTGTTACAGCACTCTCTTGAATCACGTGGTGTACTAACGTATGTTTGGAAGCGTTTATGAAACTTTCCCTTACCCTTCACAGTCCTGTACTTCAAAACACTGCATAACGCAAACATAATGAGATTACCGTAGAAGTTTGAGTGCGTGGGCAATTTTTTAACATAGATGTAATGAAAAAAATGACAATATTTCCAAAGTACTTCTGGGGATTGCTGGCGGATTAGGTTAGACACGTATATCAAATAAGACAGACGTACAAAACGTTGACCTGAGTCCCAAATACACAACTACATTGTATTGTCAGCTACTTTTTCGGTATGGTCAGCTACCGTCGGGGCTATTTTTTCTGTCGCTGTCGCCGTGAGTCAAAGGATTATAATATCGTGCCATGTCGTCTGCTTCAAATGCAAAAGAAACCTTGCTAGGGTAGCCGATCATTGCAGCTCAACCAGGGAGAAAACGTGCAACCCATCTTCGTGCGAAAGCATGGAGGAAGGAAACGCTACGAGGTATCGTCACGTTACAATTTCGAAGCATAGTCTAACAATTTAGGTTAGAGATCCACTCTGGTAGCTGGATAGGCATGCAAGCGCTATTATTGTTCGGCTCACGTTTTTTTTAATATCAGCTGACAGCGCTGTGGTGTTCCCATCCTGCAAAAGGAGGCACAAGGCGCTGGTCAGAAAAGGTGGCATCAGATAGTGATGGCTTGTTAGCGGTATCACGTGAAGATTTCTCTTTTTTTTCCTCCTTCCACCATGGGCGACAGCTTCAAGGGGGAGTCCCGGGAGGGTCGGAGGAGGGAGGAGATTTAGGTATGCATGGCTCCGATAGGAGGCCTAAATGGCCGAACATGGTCGCGCGCACAATATCTCCCCGGAGATCAGCAGACGGCTCGGACATTAGTATTTATAGTGTGCTTAGAGCACAGTTTGCAATGAATCAATAGAAAACTCGTATATCGATTCGCTTGGTGTCTCCTAGAACCAGTGTTTTGTGTAGTCAAGGCAGGGCGGAGGCTAATGGAGTTAATTCCTAGGCTTAACTTGTATACGGGGGCAATTGGCTCCTATTGCGCTTTATCTTTCCGCTTGAGGTGAAATTGGAGATTTTTCTACATTTCAAGGCATCTTGCTATTCTTCAGTCTTTTCAGTTAATGTTGCAGGCAATAACCGGTTGAAGGGGACTATTATAAGCGTACTCTCAACCACTGCAGTACTTCCTTTTAGATGACGAGCAGCGCTGGGCAGTATCGAAGATACATGTATCTAAGATAGTATCTTAGATACCTTTTGCGCATCTTGTATTTGTATTGCGATTCGTCTCGCAAGACGAGTATCTGTGGCTGTATTTACGTTACATTCGATAGTGTATCATGCATCTTAAGATACAAGATACGGCAGTCGCAAAGCTACACTGATCGAAACAATAATCGCTGATCAAACTGCGCTCCTCAAGCTGGTACTGGTGCCACTAAGCCACCTTGATAAAACGAAGAGCAGTGACGTCATTTTACATTTACGTCAGCCTCCATCAGTCAGGGCAGGCGATGAGGTGTGCGTGGCTCTTTGGGGAAGCAGAGCGACACTACGGAGATCGCGCAGTTTCGACAGAAACTAAGTTCGCGTGCTTGTCCTTGTGTTTGTTTGTTTGTTGTTGTTGTTGTTGTTGTTGTCATTGTTGTTGTTGTTGTCGTTGTTGTTGTCGTTGTTGTTGTCGTTGTCGTTGTCGTTGTTGTCGTTGTTGTTGTCGTTGTCGTTGTTGTCGTTGTTGTTATCGTTGTCGTTGTCGTTGTTGTTGTCGTTGTTGTCGTTGTTGTCATTGTCGTTGTCGTTGTCGTTGTTGTCGTTGTTGTCGTTGTTGTCGTTGTCGTTGTCGTTGTTGTTGTCGTCGTTGTCGTTGTTGTTGTTGTTGTTGTTGTTGTTGTTGTTGTTGTCTCTCCTTTTTAGTTTTGTCAGAGCCTTGACACTTACTCTTAGCCACTTACAAGCGCCGTGCACCACAATGCGTGGGGTGCAATGGCCGCACAAATTCTGATGCCGCTCTCCAAATGCTCAATACAGGTGACGCGCCTTATAGTATAAGGTTTATTTGCCGTAACTATCAAGAGTGCCACCTGTAAAATGAATCCATTACGGCCACGTTTCAATTGAGTTGAAATACTAGAGGAGCATGCACTGAGATTTTACTGCATGTTAAAGAACACCAATCGGTCAAAATTTCCGGAGCTCTCCGTCCACTTAATCATCACATTTCAGGACGTAAAAACTGACGGATTATTATTCAGATTACGCTCAGTACACGTGCTCTTGCTAAATCACGAACTTACGGATGCACTAGCGAAAACGCTGGAATGGGCCATCACTGCTGTATAAATACAAGACGCGTGCTGCCTATGATAAGATTACCGTAGGCCGACGACACTGACATCCCCAGGAATTCTAGACAACACATGTCGCGCCATCTCTTGGCGGCGGCTGGTCATGCCACTGTAACTGAATAGGAAGCGCACGAGAAAAAAATCATATCTCATGAAGCAGACACGATATTAAAAACGACTCCCGGTTTATCCTACTAGGTACCACTGGAACATTTCAGGTGTAATTTCAATACCATGCCACTAAGTGCCTTCCTTCCCAGACAATCTGAATATTTTTCCACCCAGCCTATGGGAGCGGCCACAATTTTGACACACTCCGGCATCTTTTAACATCGATTGCAAAGCTTAGAAAAGACATTTCAAAAACTACTCCTGGTTTTATATTGGCCAATAAACTATATTTTGATTGATATAATGCGTTATTCTGCAGCTAAAGCCATGTAGCTTCCTGAGTCGTTTTTGTCAACCTTATAGACCCTTTTCATAATTATAAAGCTGGCTTTTCTGCAATGCGCTTCGCATAACGGAGAGGCCAGCTAATACTTAGTAAATAGCGAGTTGCAATTTTTGCTTATGCTCTGACGAGGAAAACGCGTACATGTGCAACTAGGGCCTTATTTCCACTTGATGAACGGCAGGTACCACCGTTAGTTGGGCGAATATGCAGTGCATGGAAGCGAACTTGCGGAATACGAAAGTGCTTATTTGTTGTTTCCAAGGCGCGCATTTTCATAGGGGTGTTTCAGAACTGCTCGCGGAACTGACAATGTTTTTCAATGCATGTACTCTGTATTGCATTTACTTTCTCACGTACCACTCGTATAAAAAAATCACAAAGTTTGAACTGACAATGATTGTCTCTGTCAGAGTACATCGCGTTTTGCTTGTACTTTGAATTACTTACTTTTACGGGCACAAGTTAGCTGACTGATTGATTGATATGTGGGGTTTACCGTGCAAAAACCACCATACGATTATGAAAGACGCCGTAGTAGAGGGCTCTGAAAATTTGACCATCTGGGGTTCTTTAACGTGCACCCCAGTCTGAGCACACGGGACAACAGCGTTCTCGCCTCCATCGAAAACACAAGTTAGCTAACTAGTTACAATTCTACCAGAGTGACGGTCGCTTTGTTCATAGTCGCCAACACTAGACAATGCAATGGGCGTTAGACGTTTCTGAGGTGCACATGCCCTCTTGCTCAGGAAAATTGATGATGATTATATGTGGGGTTTAACGTCCCAAAACCTCCATCTGATTATGAGAGACGCCGTAGTGCAGGGCTCCAGAAATTTCGACCACATGGGGTTCTTTAACATGTACCGAATTGAAGCACACGGGTCTACAGCATTTCCACTTCCATCGAAAGCTCAAAGAAATTAATTGCACGTTAGTGACTATTTAGATGACCCGCCGCGGTGGTCTAGTGGCTAAGGTACTCAGCTGGTGACCCGCAGGACATGGGATCAAATCCCGGCTGCGGCGGCTACATTTCCGATGGAGGCGGAAGTGTTGTAGGCTCATGTGCTCACATTTGGGTGCACGTTAAAGAACCCCAGGTGGCCGAAATTTCCAGAGCCCTCCACTATGGCATCTCTCCTAATGATATGGTGGTTTCCGGACGTTAAAACCCACATATCAATCAATCTATCAAATGTGTGATGTGTGAGTGGGCTGTGTATTGTGTTGATTGAGGCGAGTTGATTTGTGCAAATTTTTAACACTTTCACCAATGCACGCGTTCATGGTGCCGTTTTCGCTCTGCATGATTTTGTAATACGTAGACTATAAGGAAAATATTTTCCGCAGATTAACTCCCAAGGCGAGACCATCACATCATTGGTGAGTGACGACGTGCTGGACACATTCGAGCAGCGCACTCTGGGTTGCCTGCCCGGAAACGAGAGCATCTTTCCGGAGGTTCCCGCTATGGAAGTGGCCTATGCAGCCTTCAAGCTGAACTTCCATGTAAACGACACCCAATTGTCAGAAGTGGGTGGTAATTCATTCGCACGACACCTTTCGCTTCCGAGAATAAACATTCCTGTACAATCGTACTACGATTGCGATCTCAAGGCGGACGGCATATGATGCATCGATTATTTAGTTACGTCAGCACACCAATCTGGGCTCCCTTGCTTAAATGATTCAGCTCTATTTTATTACAGTGTCATTGCCTGACATTGGCACGACTTTCAGTATAGGCGCAAGCTATGTAAGCCGGTATGAAGTATAGCGAGCCGGCGCATATAAACAGGGTCCCAACTATCACGCGCTCAAATTATTCTATACGTATAGGCGGGGTATTATCCGAATAACACCTAGTAGGTGTTGTCCACAATACAATGAACTGTCCAGTGCTATATTTTTGTTATGAGATATATATATTTAGTAATTTGTAATTCAACAAGTTCTCACCTAACTATCAAAATACCAATAAGGCATGTGTACACATCTTAATATCGCATCATACTGTGCCATTTTATACAGTGTATGGATAGCTTTCTCATTGAATCCGGAAAATAAATGAAGCCCGCGCCATCTGGGGAAAAAATTGTACAGCATAAAACAGGCCTCGTTTTCCTGTTGCACAAATGTCTCATGTTAATTTCCTGCTGCATTATGTCGCAGGAGTTAACGGAGGAGAAGGTGTTCTTCATCACCGCCTGCCTCTCCAGTTGCTCCACGACTCCAGCCGACAATCTCTACGGCGGAGACTGCAACAAGGCAGTGATGAACTTCGCCCCGTTCGCGAAGGCCTTCGGTTGCCCTGTGGGTTCCAAGATGAACCCAGCGACCAAGTGTTCCTTCTACGACTGAATGCGAGGCACCTCCGTTTAGGAGATACTTTACATGCCGCGTCTCTTCACCAATTGCGCCGACTTCCCCATGGTGTAATGCCTTCCTTATAAGACAAAGGCAGGCGTGCTTGACACTTTTGTAGATTCGATTTCTTCTCAACCACGTGCACTACTTCTTCTCCTACGTGTTATTTATTTCCAAAAGTGTTCCTCTTAGTTTTCGTTGGTTACCTTCGGGAAGAGCACAAAGTGCCGCATCTTATTGCAACGCTGGTATTGAAAACTGACGACATTACTGACGGGGCTGTGCTGGTGTATGTCAGAATTTAAGTTTTTTGCGCTATTTATTGGCAGTGCTTTTGTTCATGCGAAGCCGAATTATAGTGTATATATGCTTTTAAAAAGCAGCAGAGTGTCCGTCTGTGCAACTTATTTTGACTTCGCCTGTTGACAAGGTATTATCAGTGTACATTATATCTGCATTCTTTTCGAAATTTCTCTCGCGAAAGAGCGGGGCAAGGCAACGCCGACAACAAGCTGCTACTCCGTAGGCGAGCGCGCTGCATGCGGTGGCTGAACGTCTACGCAGCCAGCAAGCTACCCCGAAGGCGAGAGAGGTCGGGAAGCAGCGGCAAAACGGCTACGCCAACAACAGGCCCACGAGTTGAAGGCACAGGCGGCGCAACGGCAAAAGCATTTGTATATACTATACAGACGCGCTGTCGCTCGTTTATATGCCATAGTGGACAGTGTCGAGGGTGCTTTGCGGTAAAAACGAGCCTGAGTGCTTCTGCCACTCGCCATGGTTTACTTTGTGGAGATGGTAAGGATGATGATGGTGATGTTGATATGATGGTGGTGGTGGCGATGATGATCGTGGTTCTATGATAGCCTCATTCTCTTCTTCCACGCAGGTGTGCGCTCTCTTTCTCTTCTCTCCCCCTCTCCGCCACAGGTTCGGCGCAGCAAATAATTGCAAATAACTCCCTCTCTCACTAAGGTTACGCCTGTAGGCGGTGCAAGCGTCGCGGCGTAGTATAAAGCGTGCGTTCGCTGTGCTTCCGTCCCTCTCTCTCTCTGTGTGTGTTTGTGCATTCTCTAACTTTCGTTGTGTGTTATTGCAAAGTCAAACGAAACGGAAACTTGATGCGCACCTCCATGCGATGCTTTCGCATCCCCCCATTGTTGCCCGTAAGGAAACATGATGTGCAATTTTTTACTTGAACAACAGCGACGGAACATCTGCGATGAATCCTGACGTTTTGCGGGTGAAGCACCGTATTTTTCCTTCCTTTTTGGGTGCATGAAAGAGATCACCACCACAATCTTAGGGTCTGGACCTGCCTATTGCCCCGCCACGGTGGTCTGGTGGCTAAGGTACTCGGCTGCTGACCCGCAGGTCGCGGGATCAAATCCCGGCTGTGACAGCTGCATTTCAGATGGAGGCGGAAATGTTGTAGGCCCGTGTACTCAGATTTGTGTGCACGTTAAAGAAACCCAGGTGGTATAAATTTCCAGAGCCGTCCACTACGGCGTCTCTCATATAATCGTATGGCGGTTTTGGGACGTTAAACCCCAAAAATTAATTACACTTGCCTATTGTCCGTGGTCCGGCGATGCTGATGACGCTGATAACGATGAATACGAAGGACGTTAGCACATGCAAGGTACCCGATGACGATAGCGACCATGGAATATTATCTTTCTGTCATAGATGAAAACGAACGTAAGGCACAGGGAGTGGCGGCAAAGCGACAAAAATGACGAAAGACCCGGAGTTGGGGGACTCGTATGCTTGTCGGAGACTTAAACTTTCACATCAAGGACAACGATTGGCTCGTACAGTATATGACGCCTCGATACGCTTTGCAGTGCATTTTGTATGACTGGAAACAACCCACGACCACCAGAGGAACACGCATAGACCTAGTCTTTGCCAACTTCACGCTAGATTCGATAGAAGGACCACTGGCTCCACATTTCGCGAACCACAAGGCCGTAATAAAGAAGGCTTAACGAAATCTGCTCAACATAACATACCGTTTCTGACCAATAAACAGTGTGTATAACTGTGTACATAGCTTTGTCACTCATTTACATGCGTGAGTGGGCAATGTCAAGGGTGGTTTGCGATAACAGCGAATGATCCCATTGCTGCTTCGCCCACTCATCATCATGATATCA
This sequence comes from Rhipicephalus annulatus, assembly GCA_013436015.1. Lineage (NCBI taxonomy): Eukaryota > Metazoa > Arthropoda > Arachnida > Ixodida > Ixodidae > Rhipicephalus > Rhipicephalus annulatus. The sequence goes on along the minus strand of WOVY01001386.1, from coordinate 316,611 downwards.
CGCAGATGAGGTGGTTCTATTTTTTGATACAATAAGCGCCACCACAGTGCAAATGGTGCGCCAAAAAACAGGGTCGTGTTTCGGAGAGACTAAGAAAGACGAGAACTAAAACTAAGAAAAAGACCGATCAGGTCCATCGAATATGCAGCACCAGTGATACATCGAAAATATTTGACATAAACATAACGTAGAACCAAGAACAACACGAAGAGAATTTCGGCACTTGGCTTACATGGAAAATCAAGTGTGAAACATAGTAGTCAGAAGTAATTACCGACAGAGTATACGATACCACGTCTTTCAGGTAAACCGATATTCACATAGCGCTGGTTTCGCAATCCTACTTCTGCTTAGAAATAGCCATATAACATTACTTTAACTGTGAAGCATTTCTTATCGGTACCAAAGACCCTTAGCCTGTATCTATCATCCATCAGTGGGGATTTAGCAAACGAACAGACTACAGTCCCAATACGCACGCAGACCACCGCGAGAGGCAGCCTGTAGGGTCTCCTGTATGTGACAGTTAGCGCTTATTGTCATCCAGAGTGCAACATCGTCCGTGTGGAATGAAAACGTGAAACCTGGGTGTGCTGGACAGCGGCATCATGTCGAGACTGAAAAAAGAAGGTATAAGACTAATTTCTAAAACATTGCGAGCGTATGCAACGCTATATGCATGCTGTTATGCATGGAACTGGTGCTGAGGCACCCAAACCCCCTTGGAGACACCCTCGCCAGCGCGTGCCAAGGGGCCGCTCCAGATGCTGATGAACGCTCCATAGCTGAATGGTGATACTACGATACTGCCCGAAAGCAGTAACGTTATTATTGGAAAGGCTGCAACATTTTTAAAACGCAAGAAAAATCACGCTTACGCATCGCAGACATCACAGACCTAAAGGAGAGTGTGTGCCGATTCGTAAATTTATAATCACTTTGAAATCAAAGTATGTTCATTGAATTGCCGCCAGCTGTGTTGGCTCTCTTGGATGATAATTATATCTTACGAAATAAAACATCAGCTGATGTTTCTCGAGTGTTTAATTGAATAGCGTTTCTTCTCACTCTTTAGTATTATGCTTGTCATGATAAACACGTGAATATAAGGACGACAAAGAAAATCACGCGCTGTCACTGCACGTGCACTCGAGAGCGTCAGTTCCGCCGAGATCTTGTCAGAAGAGCAGGCTGCCACGTTTCTTTTCGAGTTGAAACCTCACTTTGGAACGCCACTCCAGTAAGTAACCCGTCGTTTTAGATGCGGAGCATCTAATACTCGGGGCTTGTAGTGCGGCGCCGTCCGCAAGCTTCCTCCTCCTTCTTCCACCATCTGTGCATCCCTTCCTCTTCTACACACCGCGCGCGCTTCACTCCTCCACCATCTGTGCACCCTTCCTCCTCTACACACCGCGTTCGACATCTACAATTCTCCTGATTCTCCAGTGGACGCGCATGCGCCGTCGCGCTTCGAGAACATTCAACAGCTGACAGTGCATGCACCGTCGCGCTGTATATATACTCAAGGTCGGCGCTCGCTCGCTCAGTTGCCGCTCGTCGGTTGGTTTGTACGGCGCATCGACGTCCAAGGTCGCGGTGAAATGAATTCCAACGAATCCACAAACACAATGATCGACGTTCCTTCGACCAGCGCCGCCCTTTCGCATACGTGTGTACGTGTTCACTCATTTACAACCCCTCCTACAACCACGTTAACCAATTTAGCCATCGACCCAAGTAAGTCGCAATTTAACACCCCATTTCACAACCACGTTAACCAATTTAGCCATCGACCCAAGTAAGTCGCACTTTAACACCCCGTTAACCAATTATATGCTCCGAATCCTCCTCAGTGTTCCCCCGAGGGAAGCTGCGGGCAATTTTTTTTTTCGCTGCAATTCCGTTCCACGTCAAACTCTGAGATATAGCGTCTCACATCTATAGGTGGCTTCGTCTGTCTTATTTTTGCACGCATAGCTGAACTTAGTTACTTGTCCTAGGCCTAGCGGTAACTCTTAAGTGTAACTTGATGCTTTTCTTTTACACAAGTAACTGAGAGTGTTTTTTGACGCTCACTAACATCACTGCAGAACATCGTGTGACCGCGCTAAACGGTGTCGCACTGCCGTTATAAAAGCCCTTCGCATACAAACCTGCTTCAATGTCGGTGCATCAATACCGAGGGTGCTGTTAAGTGGTGAAATTCACTCGGGCCTGACAATAAGGTGCTTTGAAATACAAAATAAATTTCCCCCTGTTGTGACTACGCATAATATTAAAAACTCGAAACAAGCAATGAACCAGAACGGCAAACGTGGCATATATTCTTGATGGAAAGTGAAGCTGGTTGATCTCGCAGACATGTGTACATCCCTTGACTATAAGGCAGAAATGTTTAAGTATAATTCTTCAATGCAGGTCACAAGCACTTTTCTCAGATTTCACCATTACGAACTCTGGCGAATGTGGGTGAAGACACAAGTTGCTTAAGCGTTTCCTGCATCGACGACTACTGCGTGCCTAGGTCTGCTTACACGTCCATCTTGGACATGACATCGCCTTCAATCGCTGGCTTTCCTGGGATCCCGTTTTCTTCTGGGCTGCCCCTACGATTCGTAGACGGACCTGGTGGCCTCCGTGGCGCGGATTACTGGTCCGAGCTTGACACATGCACTGAACCCATATGTCGAGGTACATCAGCTTCACGCCCTTGCAACAGAGCACTGATGCAGCTCCAGCAGTTCACAAAGCAGTTCAGGCGCGTCGTGGACGTTCGAGCGACCGAAAAGATAACCGCGCCAGAACAAAGCCACCTGCTTGAACCGCACGTTGCGCTGAGTGACAACGATGCAGAGATGTACGCGAGGAACGGCGAGAACTGCGACTACGAGCAGCTAGACCCATCGGCCGTCGAGCACGACATGTGGAAAGACCTCCATGCCGTCCATCGTGGAGCCGTAGCAACAGCCCACGTAACCTTGTCCGTAATGTAGTCTCCCACAGCTTTAATCGCGGTGGATGGTGCTCCACGAGTGGGCGTCGCCGGGGAGTGGAGGCTTCAATTCCCTCAGCGACCACAGCTGCTGTTTTCACTGCTGCGGTCACGCGTGATCTACAGAAGGGCACGCTGATTGGCACGCCCACGGGAATAGGTTCCCATAGGGCGTCCAGCCTGGGCTTCAGCTTTGGAGCCACATACAGTCAATGCATTAGATGCTAAGTCATCGACGGCAGGACTCAAAAAGATGGCTGAAAAAAATACCGGTTTCTACTTGTTCGCAAAAGCACGCTCCGCCTGGAGGTTCCCAGCTCAAAGTTCAGGGCTCGAGTTTTTTCCGAGAGAACTGTACCCAGGTCAAGCACTGATGTGCGTCAGCGTGTTTAATGTTTATAGTTATGTTATAACTCTAAAATATGGCCCAATAAAATACAATATTTGTGCGAACAACGTCGTGATACTCATTTAAACTGATCGAACACCCTCCGCAGGAGAATAATCGTTTAGTGCGTGCTACATATTGTTGATTATACGGTGATGACGAGTGAATAAAATTCCGTCGTTTCTGTTTCCTAGAAAATAATTTAGCTAGGACACTTCAAGTAATTATAATCATTACAATGAAAGTATTTTGTCTTCATGAGCCTGAACAATGGCAGCGCTTGAACGTTGTCCATTACATCAAAAGTGGGGCTGAATATGTTGAATGTTTTTGATTAATACAAAACTTTTTGCTGATGATGATGCATACTCAGAAATTTGGTACGTCGCTTTTAGTTCGCTGGTTTTCACACCACGTGGCCTACAGACCAACTTTCAAGACTGGCGCGATAACGTATGCCGCACGGCAGAAAAAGTGGCCAAACATGAAAAAAAAGTAGTTTGATGTTGACTATCGCGAGCAGGAGCGAACCGTGATCGCTGACTGATAAGCGCAAGTCACGAACACGAGCGGTCGGTTGGTTGCTCGATTGTGAATCAAGTGTTTTTTTAAAGACGATAGTCTTTCTTCTGCACCTTCAACGACAAAATGTCTGTCTGTCTGTCTGTCTGTCTGTCTGTCTGTCTGTCTGTCTGTCTGTCTGTCTGTCTGTCTGTCTGTCTGACTGACTGACTGACTGTTTGTCTGTCTGTCTGTACGTTTGTCTATTTGTCCGCCCTTAACGGTACCGAGTACTTTAAACGGCACCAGCCGATACCTTTGTAGCGGCGCAGTGATCTAAAAATGATGGCGATGATGATGGCACTACAGGGCTCCCCCCCTAGCGCTTTGCGCGATTCGAAGGCATATGAAACAAGAAAGAGAAAGAGACTATATACATGAACGACAATCCGCAAGGTGTCCGTTCGGGAAGTTCCAGTTTGTCAACGTGTAGTGACCATCGGGAACCAGTGGGTCTCTGGCGGGCGACACTGGGAATGGCGCAGCGGACGAGGGTGGCCAGGCAGGCACGCTGTTGGAAAGAGCGGGCGAGGGTCGTGATGAAGGGACACCCTTGTCGACAGCGAGCACCAACAACAAGGTGAAAAATGTCCAAGGGCCGAGAACACACACGGGCCGCCCCGGCGCGGCCGATTGTCGCGCGCACTCGGACACTGATGCTCAAAAAATAAACGGCAGCATGAGCGCAGCACGGCCAGTTCAGAGGGTCCAGCGTTACCTCCACGTTGGAGCTGGTGGGGACGACGACAGGGAGCGCGGTCAACCCTGGCAGTGCGCCCACCGTGCCGGTACCGTCGCTTCCGGTGGCACATCACCGGGCGCCGCGGCCGCCTGGTCGGCCGAGCAGGGTGCAGATAAGTCTGAAACGGTATGCTCTGGACCGACCAAGTGCGACATGGTTTACAGTGACAACGACCCGGCCCAGAGGGCACTGACAGACCGCTTTCCCCGACCTCTGACGACGCGCAACGCGTAGGCGTACGCCGATGAGTCGTAGCGCTGTTTGAGCCAAACCCGACATCCGGTGATGCGAGACCGAGCGGCGGGCATGCGGCGTCACAGCCGTCATGGGCCGTCGACGGCGCCGAAATGCTCGAGCACGCGCACGCAGTGGCAGGCGGATGGCCCAACTGCGCATCCGTTGGGGCACGCACTGTGTGCTCCACCCGCGGTGAGCCAGGCGTGCGGCCCTCGGGACCCCCTGACATCGCCACAGCATCACGCACGTCCAGCCGTGCATGCCCAGGGGTCCGAACCCCCGCAGGACACATCGAGGATGATGTCAGTAGGCGCCGGCAGTCCACGAGGCCCTGAGCAGCAGGCACCGGTGTGCAGGGGAAACTGATGGCGTGGAGTGTCACAGCGGGCTCTGGGTCCACAGTGCGAGTGGTGCCGCGGGCCTCCACAGGCGCCGGGACAGGCAGGGAGTCTGCAGGAAGGTCAGCTGGCCCAGCCGAGGTCGTCATGGAGTCTGGTGGGGCCACGGTGTCACGTGCCGTCGCTTTCGTGGAAAACGTGCAGGTGGCAGGTACGTGTGATGAAGCTCTGCACGGGGGCTCTGAGGGAATGTACCTCTCGGAGGGAAGGTCAGTCGCAGTGGGGGAGTCTTCTATCTCGCGGTCGTGATCAGGTGCAGGAGTGGATGTTTCTGCGACCGGATCAGGTGTAGAAGTAGTCGAAGCCGGGGTACCGAGGTAGCGGTCAATGGAGGGCTGCGGACCGGTTCGTACCTTGCTCTGCGACGCCGGGGAAACCTGCCTGGTGCGGGTAAACGGAAGCGGACGGTATGTGTTGCCGCTGCGGGCGAGCACCGCAGTGCAGAGGGCATCGTAAGGCTGCGGGCTGGTGCTTGAAGTGGCAGCGAGATGGCGCAACTCTACCGGTAGGGCGTCGAGAAGAATGGCGTGCATCAGCAGCTGGTCCGTGATGCCATTCACCGCAAGAACGGCGTCGAGCTGCATAAACCATACCTTGGGGTAGGTCGATTGGAACGGCGGCACTGGCGGGCAGAGTTGCGGGAACATGGCAGCGGGCCGTTCGGCGAAGGGCGTGTTCTCCGGGTCACCAATGTAGCGGCGCAGTGATCAAAAAATGATGGCGATGATGATGGCACTACACCTTAAACGGCCGAACCCATCCGCAGCGCCCACCAATGTTGCTGAAGATTCAGCGTTTAAACTTGTGCGATTGTCAATTAAAAAGCAATAATTGCGCATATCTGAGGCACCATAACAACACGTATACATTCTGTATGTGCGTCTTTTACTAGAAAAGGCATACATAATTCGATAAGGACCATAGCGTTTATCACGCTGCACTGACCTTGAAACACTTGCACGAAAAGGCGAGCGACGCTTTGCTAAGACGACACAGTGGTGGCACCTACCCGTCGCCCTGCGTTCTACACCCTATCACCTCTGAAACGGGTGCACGCCCGTCTCAGAGCCGCACGCTTCGTTTTCTGAGAAGACTGCCAGATAGCGCTCATGTCTCACGTGTGGCGTGACTGGATGCGCTCGTTCGGCTCCGCTGCATGCTCGAGGCATTCTAACGCAGCGCCTTCAGAATAATATTAACCGATTCCCTTGCGCATAACATCACTTAAATTTTTTTATCAATCTCTCCACACGCAAGACTATTGTCTTTCGACGACATTTGCAGATTAACATGCAGATACGGGGTCATTTTGTTTAACGAATTCGTGCCAACAAGTCACTTGGCTGTGCTTGAAAAACTCTGATATTGAAAGGTAGTGCTGCCCTTCCTATCATCCGTTTCAATATATTTCGTCCTGTTGTATAGTCGGCGGCACAGGTTCCTGGAAGAAAGTTAGGACGTCCTTTTTAGGCTGCTCTATTTGTAATCTACAAAATCTAATTTCAAAAAAAATATATCAGCCTATTAAATGGCGATGACTCTTTGATAATATGAAGAAACAGGCCTCAGGTTGCTAACATTTGTTGGCGTCACATAGCAAGTGATTTTTTTATTTCGCTATAGCGTGAAGCCAACTTGCCGTGCCATATTCTCTGCCAGTGACAATCTTTTTGAGAGTTCAAAAAGAAGCAGAAGGAAAGGCCAAATCAATTACAGGAACAAAATTACTTTATGATTTTCTAAATATGAGCATTTTAAATAAGACGCTTCAATTCAAATAACGCTATTTATGTTTATAGAGCGCGTAACAAAAACCATTCTAAATAGTGTATTTCATTACTTCCATCATGACATGTTATACAGCTCGTCTTCCCTCCTTTGCTAACTGTTCGTGGAAGTGAAATGAAACCAGTTATATTCGTTTCTTTACGCCCGTAATTCGCAACCGTCCGCTGCTACCGAATATGCGACCGTACGCGTCGCGGATGTAGTGCTTACCGTCCTTGGGTACTCACCCGAAAGCCACCTGTTCGACCCCGGCCGCCGAGGCCATAATTCGATGGAGGCAGAATTATGGAAGCGCGTATACATACTGTGTGATGTCAGTGCGTGTAAAATAGCACCAGATGACAGAAATTCAATGAGCCTTACACGATGGCATCCCTCATGATCATGTCATGGTTTCGGGGCGTACAACCTCAGATGATAATTGAGTGTACGCAACCGTACACTTCTTTGTTTCAATGGCTAAGCGGTCTGCACATTGATTGATATGTGGGGTTTAACTTCCTCAAGCCACCATATGAATATGAGAGGCGCCGTGGTGGAGGGTTCCGGAAATTTGGATGTGATATGCACAAGAGCATGAGGTCTTGGTTCGAGACCCGGCTATTTCGGCCACTTTTATTTAGAACGAAGAACGCGCATAAGCAAGCTTGAAGATATATCGCTGGTTAAATTTTCATGCTGCTACTAGTGTAATCGTTTTTTGGCGCACCTTGCTGAAGAACAGCGTGGTGAGATTTTTACGCGGTAATGTTTCTTAAAAGGTACCTAGCAAGTGCTATTGACGAGATAGTGTTAAAGAGGTTCTTTCGAAGAAATTCTCGTGTTGGCGTCATTGGTTGTGAGCAAAAAATTATCTTGTTTGTGACCAAAAATTCAAGAAAGATGCAAATAAAATATAAAAACATTCAAAGTCCGAGGGAGGATCGAACCCGGATCATTTGCGTCGTAAGCGGGTGTTCTACAACACTGTCTCGCGTCCACTTACGAACATAGAGAAAATAACTTCCTCTACTTGGAAACACACACGTCTTCTGCTTCACAATACAATAAGAAATTTTGCGTGCTACAAGAGCGCATCACAATCGGGCGTCAGAACATGTGATTAAAACGCGCACCTTGCTAATCCCATGATTTACACACGCGTTTTGCGGGGCCCTATAAAAGTTTATTCACTCACTCGCTCGCTCGAAACATGCGATTATCATAATGACTTCATGATTTAAAGCCTTTCACCCACTACAAAAGGCACACATGCTACCGAGCCTATCCCCTCAAGGCCACGTAGTCAGTGCATAGCTTGTTCGAAATGGTTTCATACATTAACCCCCGTTTTCTAGAACGTCCCTTCATTCAACGCTTCACCTTCACATGAAAAAGCCGATGGAAGCGTCCTCCCTTGGCATGGCAAGTCACTGCATATTAGCAAAAATGTGATTCGAATCTCGAGCAGCACAGCGTCATTTTCAGCCGAGAAGTGGCGCAGTGCTCTAATCTGTCAAGTGAAGGGTGAAAGTCGAGTCGAGGAGCGTTTGTGAATACGGGGGTAAGACTTTGAAGCACGCACTGGGAACAAGAGATCGCTATCACGTTACACTTTTAAAGGCCACGCTTAAGTATTTCTTTTTTTTTGTTACTGCCTGCTTTACGTGCTTATTGGTGAGTTTTTAAAACAGCTACTAATTGTGAATTTCAATGTTTTACGCTGGTGCAATTCTACACTTCTGCGACGCAAGATTACACGTGTTAAAGGGCCTCCTCACAGCAAATGATATTATTGGTTGGTAACAATTTTATTGGAAGTCCGGCAGAGCTTTCGCAGACAAGGCCTTAGGTCTGCCGCGTGGGGACGTCAATAATCAATAACTTGCCTGGCTGCCACCTTGCGGGCCTGCTGGACGGCCCAGAGTTAATTAGGTTTAACTGTACAGCGCAATCGTTCTCTCAAAAGTGTACAATGGTTTTGTCCAAATGCGAGCAGTTGCTGACCTTGGCTGTCATGGAACTTGACATATCGAATTTTCTAAAGTTAGTCAGTAAATATGCATTCTATCAGAAGCTGTGATGATGCCGTAGAAAATAGACAGCAGAGGTAGCACTCATTAATACATAAAAATAAGGAACACTTTGGCAATGTAGCGTCATGACTACGACACTGAAATGCAACTATGCGTGAGATTTTCAAGCTCAGCATGCTCCTTTTACAGTGTGTGTCTTCCATCATGGCTGTGCCGACAGAAATTTCACATGGCACTTATGTGTTTTAGGTATGCCAATGAAGTGCGAGATAAATTGGCGCACTACTTCGTCACAGACGGTCAGGTGCCTTGGCAGGACAAAGTGGTGAACAGCACTTGAGGCGTACAAGGTGAAGGTGGGTTGTAAATGCATTTTATTGCTTACAGAACTTATGTACATAGCATCTTCTCAAGCTAAACAAAAAAGAAAAAAATCACCAGTGACACAACAGATACATTACAGGGAAAACTGTCATGTCCAAATATAATCATGAGAACACAAAAATAAATAATTCATGTTAAAATATTTGAGTTACTGCACGGTTATCACTACAATTATCACAGAAATAAGTTGCCCTAAAGGGGTCATGACACCCAATTTTCAACCATAATGTGTGTTGTATGATGTATGAACTGATTCTTGTATGTTCACATACAAGCTGGCAAAATTCGAGCGATTTGGTCAAGCTGCTAATTTTTAATCGCATATTTTTTTATAAACGAGCTAGTCGCCTGACAGTTGGGCAATACTGACGCACTCACTGTCCGAGACATCACGAACCGCTTGCTCGACAAGCTGCTGCACAGTGTGCAATCTGGCAGACGGTCGTGTTCCGTCGTCAACTGCGCTTGCAATCAAATTTTTTCGCATTGTTGAACTCTCCACTAAACCTAAATTACTTCCAGGGGTCGAAACATGGCTACTGTGTCAGCAATGTAGCGCTAGTACTTGCAGCAAATAATTTCGGATGTCAAAATGGGTCCTGCGATTGTGCAATGCGTATACCATTTGCCATTGCTCCTTGGGCTTGTGACGTCTCGCATGCCATGACAAAATGGCGGTCACTTGTGGTAGGTTGAGTTTTAGGAGCCGAGCACTTCTACGGCATATTTTTGATTAAAATGATCTCTTAAGGCCCCTTTTCACACGTGTACTAGCACATTTTACTTTGTAGTTTTGTTTTTTGCTGACAACCGTCAATTGTTGAGTGACCAGTCATGACCCCTTTAAGTTGAGACTAGAAAAGTGAACACAAGATAAAAAAAGATGGGTGTCATTGACATTATATAAACACTTCGATTTGCTTCACTGCTCTCATGCAATTTTGCCTCTGCTTCATACAGCATAAGTTCTACTGCATGCACTACATCTTGTGCAATGTGCACTGGTAGCTCTCTGAGGCGTGCATTGGTACGTAGAGCGAAGAAACCAATGTTATCTTTTTTGATGACCCTCTTGCTCGCTCTTATGTGTTCAAGGTGCTCCATGCACACTTGCGCCACAGCTTCATGGCTTGTGCCCTCTCCTGCATTGCTGCAAAGCAAGTATGATCTGCGATTCATGCATATGAATGCTTTAAGGTTGCATTGTTACTTCGTGAAGCACCATTTAGCAAATAAAACTGTGTGAGAACGACAAGGTAGAAACAGAAGAAACAAGACAGAGCACTGACTTTCAACTGATGTTTGTGCTTTTCGGCACTAAGAAAGAAAAAAATATAGAGGAACTGAAGCAAATTAAATAGCACACTTAAAAGATAAATGTGTCAATAGGGCATCTAGCTCTCTGTGAGAAATAAATGGGCTTTTGATCTTTGAAACGGACACTCGTGTTTTGAGACAGGGTGCTGATGTTCTGATATTAACGCCTAAATATTACGGTAGTTACATGGGTTCTGTCTGCCTTAGTATAAATGTGCCCACAATAAAAACATGAGTTTAAAGTCAGTGCTCTATCCTGTTTCTTCCGTTTCTACCTTGTCGTTCTCACACTCTTTTTTGTTACTATGTCTGTGTACCAACTTGACCGAGCGTTAACCTTATAAAGTTTTGTATTTTGTAGCATGCGCAGGATTGTTAGAAAAAAATCTGCAAGTCTATCCTCTAAGAGTTAGCGGTATATCTCACCTAGCGCCCTCGCAGGTCCGTTGTCGTCTTGACGAGCGTGACCTGCAGTGAATTATACATATTGCTTAAATGTACAGAAAGAGATCTTTTTTCGAAAAGTTGTGATTGTGATCTCTTGCCAGGAGTACCTAAAATAATTTTTTCGTTTACACACCGTTTTGATGGTGGCTGCTCTCTTGAGGTGGTTGCTGAAGCATCACTGTAGAAGGATGCAGTATTATTATACAACTTATAAAGTGTTACGATTGCATGCAGCAGAATCTGGTGTGAAAACATTAGGCACATTCTCCAATTGTGCTAGAACATGAAGAAGGTTACAAAACATGTTTTTAAGATTGAATAGATTGGCTATCTATGCATGCCCTTCATTTGTCATTACTTAGGTGGATTCATAAAGGTTTTACTCATTGCTGCAGGTGTCGACACCAGTCTCCTCAGCCGTATCAGGGGTACGTTCCGGTTCCACTGCATGGCTTGGCCGAGGCGGTGATCTGCAGTGATGAAAACTTCTCTCTATGTATTTGATGATGCCACTAGTACATGAACAATTTTAGGCATTCTTCGGGAGTTAAAATGCCATTATGATTTCACTCAACACGAGGTTTATTTTACACTTGCGTTACCTCTTGATTGAGCACTGCTGTATGGAAGGTGTGCATACAGAAGTTTAATGTGCCTATTATGTTAATAAAATGCTATGTAGGTTGCGCATCTAAATGAGAACAAGAGATATTGTCATGGAGATGAATTAAAGGTAGAGGAAGAACTCAAGCAGCTGATAAGCACGCGAGGGTGTTAATCAGCCATTGTGAATCTTGCCTGTGGGTTTTCCCCTATACACGCATTTCGTACAAAAGTCTCTAACCCCGTAACAATATCTCACTGATGTGAATGAAATTTATACAGTCAATCCTAAATGGCTGTGCAAACGATGTGTCTGATGAAACTGTGCCTGCTGTCATTATGTTTGTTGAACACGTGCTGCATACGACTTTTGCAGCATCATTTTACTGCTAAGAATGAGTGAATGCTTCACATTATTCAGCTCACTTGTATTGCAATCAGCACTGGGCACTTGTTCATAACGAATTGACATGAATGTGTTGCCAGTGTATGCAGATAATGCATTAGTTTGCTTAATTACGGCCTGTCGCTGATGAATACTTTGCTTTTTCAGAAATATTTGACGTTGTACAATAACCACATTCACACAGAAACAATGCCTGTGCCCTCATGTATTCCTGTGTGCTTTTGTTCAGTGTTGAGTGCTGACTGTATTTAAAAAAATGCAGTGGTTTGGGCAAGCTAACGACCTGAACACCGCCTTTCAAGCATGCTTGTGTTTTTCATAATTTTGCAAAGTACAATCACCTAGTAATAAAAAATAATGTTTCTAGGTTCAAGTCCATGCGTGTACAGCTTCAAGTGCATGCACATGGTACCGAAAATTTTTGTGCATGCTCACCTCTCGTTAGCCTCTTCTGCTGTGATGTGGCTGCTGCAAGAGAACATGCAATATGTGATTCTGTCAGTGCTATTGTTTGCATTTTCCGAGCATTTTCACTGTTTTGCTACAATATAAGTACTTATGCGGCATTCTTGTAATGAATATGTGCAATGCTTGTATATGAACAGCCTCATGACACATGCAATAAGCGATCTCTTTAGATTTTTATATTTTGTATTAAGCCTTCCTTCTTTTGGTAAATGAGAGCCGAGAATGACACAAAAAGTACACCCAATTCTCTCATTCTTACTGTTCTGTCTTCAAAATTCTGTTTTGTGAAGCTGTCCACGTGTTACTTGTACGGTATGCTATAATTTTTGCATTGTGCTGATGCATTGTGCTATGCTAACCAAAACATTTAATTTCTGTTCAATGGAGGGTAAGCATTATTCATTACCTTTAGTCAATGGCACTCATGTTGCACTGTACCCTGAAAGAATGATGCACAGAGTTATTCTTCGTAGCTGTAGCCACAATTACTCGACATCAAAACAGCCCATTGCCACCATGTTCATCATCACATGCATGCCCACTGTGAATTACCTCTTGGGACTTCTATATTTATGTGCAGTGTACTTATGTGTATTGATATGTGTGTATTTATGTGTATGTATACCAGTCATGTGAATTAAATCAACTTTTTTTTTGTTTAGTACTCAATAGTCAGCTAATATTGAACTTAAGCCACAGGCTCAGATTCTCCTTCCATTAATTCAAGCATGGCCTCAAAATGGGGCCATTTTATTGTTGGAATGTCGGCTGCTCCGGCTCCACTTCTTTGTCTTTCAGGTATGTCTTGTTGTTTGCTTTTGAAGATATCACGCAGGTTCTTTAATCATTTCTCAACAAGTACATCTGAAAACAAAACCCTTGCTGTAAGAATGTATTGTGCATACTGTATTGCTGATAAATTTTCTACTTTATTTCAGCACAATTGTGAGCGGTCTTTATTTTCTTTGCCCAGATCATTTCGGCTGCAGCACCCTAGAAATCTGAATATTGGGCATCAAAATGAATCGCATGCCATCTAAACTTAAGTATTGGTAGGGGCCTAAACATTGCAAAATCTCTGCCCATGATTGAGGGAACCTGCAGCCGAGGGTTCCAGAAATGCCGCCCACCTAGTGTTTTCGATCGTCCACCTACATGTGCACGACATCACAGCTGATGCAATGATTAGTTGCGCAAAGAGTTATGGACACTGTTTCTTGAAGGTAAGCATGTCTGCCAAGCTATTGTAACAAAGAGGCTGTTTATACTGTCGGCAATTGAAGTTCACTTGCAAAAAGTCTATTTCATGAACCAGCACATGATGTCTTTATCACCTTCAGAGTGAAACTTTCTAAGCATTACTGCATTGTGCAAAACTCCACAGGTGAGTATATACCATTGGTATCGGCCAAGCGAAACTGTCGTGTACAGCGGGAGCGATTGTTGTCAAACAAAAGCAAACATGTTAAATAACTTGAAAAGAAGGATGAAACTAACTAGAGCAAGATGACAATTTTTGAGAGAAAGAAATGCAACAAACATAGTATATGACTCAAAGTGTAACATAGAGAGAGCGATAGGAAGGAAATTATAAGAAAACAAAGGGACCAAACATGAAAACATACCAACACATAGAAGCAGACATGAAAAATTGACTTTAAAATATAGGAACAAAGAAAACAAACAAAAACGAGGCACAGTTGGAAGCGGAGAGATATAACCTGTGGGAGTAAAGGAATGATCGAAATATAAAGGCACCAATAGACAAAAACACAGGAGAGGAAAGCAACAGTTGTGAAGAAATGAGGATTAGATATGGGCCACATTACAGAGGAATAAATTCCCCCATCTGTGCTTTCCTTCAGTGTTCGCCCAGCCACTAGAACACTATTATATTTTTTTACGATTGCATGTCATTTGGCATCAACAGCAGACTCCCAAATCCGGACATTTGAGAGTGCTGCTAAATATGTTTTGTATGTCTTAATTACACGCTCCTCTATGGAGTGCACAAAATGCGCCCAAAGCAGAAGCTACTTTGCATTCTTTTTTTAAAACAGCACAACTGCAATGCATAGGCAGAATTAAAGCGTAACACCCCCCCCCCCTCCCTCACCGCGCACTAGATATTTTGCATTGCAAGTGCCGCACGTTCACAAAAGCACACATTGCCTTGGCCAGACGATTACGTACAAATACAGCAAGGAGCATGCGCTAGGTGAGTTGGCAACTGCGAGCAGTATTTGTCCTCCGGGATAGCCGTGATCGTATAGTGGTTAGTACCTTGCGTTGTGGCCGCGAGCAGTATTTCGAACGTCTGAGATTTATTATCATCTATACAATGTTCTGTCATGTCGATTTCGATGTTAAACTCGGAAAGTCGCGAGAACAAACGTGCACACAACTGCGCTCGCATACATCACAGTCAATACATCTCATGCAAACTAAAACCTTGCTGTACAAATGCCAATATTTTCATTGTTCATTCATTGGCAACGCCAGCCATGCAGTACACACCTGTTCTTGCTTATATAGCTACTCAAATAAAAAATCTCGGTACTTACTCGACATGCCGAACATGCTTCCGATCTATGCCCAAGCCCAGTCCTTCTTTGTCCGATCTTTAAAAGAAGGGTGCCGCTTGTCATACAGATATGGGTACATTTTAATCGCGTCGATGAGGAGCTCGGCCGAGTACCCAAAGCTGGCCGTGCTGGCACTCGCCTGATGCGAGGAAAAATCCACGGAGGAACGTACGTGTCGTTAGTACCTCACGGCAGTAGGCAAGCGCAACGAGAAAAAAAATAACAAGCAAGGTGGCCGGATGTAAACAAAGGCTGACGTCACTTCTGGTCTTCGCTGATTGGTTAAACTGTTTTGTGACTGCAGTCGCGCGACCAAAAAATCGGTCAGGAAGCGACTGGCCAAAACAGTCGCTTTGCGACCGTTTGCGACCGTTCGCCGACTGCTTGCGACCAGTCGCAAATGGTCGCGCGACCGCGGTTAGTCGCCGGTGTGCACCAGCCTTTAGTCGTCTGCTGTGTGTTCTGTAAACGTGATTTTGGTAATATTGCGGGGTATTTCTGGAATGGTTAATACCTAGTGGTCACACAGTGCCTTCTGATATTGCGATCGGTTATGGTGCATGTTGAAAGCAAGCATGCCTAGCCTTTGAGATTTGATTCTGGAATTTACGTGGAGCCATTTCTAGTTGAATCCTGAAGCTATACTTGACGTTAACATTTCTTGACAGCAATTTGGAAGCTGCAGAACCAAAAATTCACTAGAAAAGAGAATTTCGGGTTTCCTTAAGCTGGCAGCTCTCAGTAAGACGAAACTCGATCGCTACAAATCAAACTTCTTTTTGTTGCGCGTTTTTGTTTTAAAAAACCGCAGATCCCACGTACAATGGCAATCGATTATATGCGAAGCACGAATGAGAAAAGCTGTTATGTCATATTAAAATCAGTACAACGTATCGCGGTGGAGGTAAATGATGCCGCACAAGTTTTCCGTGTCATCTAGTTTGAATGTGTTTTTTACCTTCGTTATCTATTCACGTCGCGTGATACCTAATTTGGTATATGTGGAGCTAGTGAAACGGCCGCGAGCGCATGATGAAGGGCCCTATATAATTCATTGTAGCGTTGGCGCACGCGCACACTGGGCACAGCGACGCTACGTTAGCAAAACGCGAGCACTAGATAGTCTGACGCCCGCTGCGACCAGCGTCCGTCAGCGCGGCCCGATGGCAACCGGCGCGAAATGCGACATCCTGCATTTCGCACCGATGCGTTACCCAGACAACACTACATCTCCCCCTTTTCATGACGAAGGGACGCCGGACGCAATGAAACGCGCATGCCTCAAAGCAACGCAGCGCGGCGCGCACCTGCGAATATATGGCGGGACCGGTGCCTGTCGTGGCAACGCCGGCGTCATGCGACGAAATGAACGCCTGCGAGCACGTGCAACGCGTCACGTCGAGATGCATTGGCGCCTTGACTGTGGCATGTAGTCATGTTCACAAATGACGCACATCTCATGATAATCATGTTTGCATCAGTCACATACCTTTTTTTCATCCATTGACGTCCCGTAATACCAATTGTGGCATGTGTGAAGCTAGCGACACGGCCGCAATGCATCGTCAATGTGGCATGTAGTCATGACACGCATGTTGTGATTATTATGCTTGGATGTATCATTTACCTATGTCGTCCGTACGGGTCGTTTAATACCGAGTTTGGTACTTGTGAAGCTAGTGAAACGGCCGCAAGCGCATCATGAGCATAGCATGTAGTCGTGTTGTTTCATGACACGCATCTCATGTTCATCATGTTTGCACCAATATCATACCTTCGTGGAAGTGATTCTGGCGTAGAACACTGCTGTCACTATCTGTAATTTTTCAAAGTTTTTCTGCGACTCTGTGGAAGACACCGTTCCAGTGACTGCGGCGATGGACGTGTATTCGCCTGGGCTTCCACCGCAACCATCGACGTCGTCCGCAGCTACCACGAGAAAGCATACGGGCCACCCGAGTGATGCCGACAGCGAAGACACGCTGATTTACTCTACGGCCAGCGACGAGAGCTCCGATGAAGGCGACTTCGTGCCTGTGACAAGGCGGCAGCGAAAAAGAAGACTAGTGATGCCGTCTCCAACAACAAGTAATAATGTGACGACGACGCGAGAGCCCACGACATACACAATTCTGTTTGTGCCGGTCGATGCGGCTCATAGTCTCAACCGGCTCAATCGTCAAGTCACGTCTAGGTTTCTTGAGGAACTCGCCCAGGGAGAGATCGCGGACGTGCGGATCAATGGCCGTAAGAATATCCTCGCCGTAGACGTCACTCAACGAAGCACATTGGAAGTGCTGAGCAACGTCAAGATGTTGGATAACATCAATGTTCGCTCATATATACCTGATGGCCGCGACTCTACGGCAGGCGTCATTTACGACGTCGACATTTCCATCAGCGAAAGTGACTTTGCTGCTCTCATCAAACCGGTGTCTGCAGAACCTACTATACTGCAAGCTCGTCGCCTTGGCAAATCACGCTGCGTGAAGCTCGTGTTCAAGGGTGACAGCCTTCCATCGCAAGTCAAGGTTGGCCATTTTCGACACACAGTGCGACCCTTCGTACCGAAGCCCCTTCAATGCCGGAAATGTTATTGATTGGGACATGTCGGTGCTGTTTGTACAAACCTGGCTGTGTGCTCGCTATGCTCAGAATCACATAGCGCAGACGCTTGCCAGGCAGAACTTCGAAAATGTCGAAACTGTCATGGCCCTCACGAAGCATCGTCGAAAGATTGCCCAGTCATGAAAAAGGAAATGAAAGTGTTGAGGCAAATGGTCCGGGATGGCTCAACTCACAGGGAGGCCGCTGCCCAAGTACGACGCCGGCGGTCTCGTCGCCGGAGGCCCCTGAGGAGACCCAGTGCTGAAGCAAGGATTGAACCTCACCAAACGACCACCGGCATACCACCTCAAGCGTCCAGACACGCCGACATCAAATCCTCCAAGCAAGACAAGAGCATCACCGGCTCGCCTGAAGCATGGCCAGCGCTGCCAACGATAGACCCACCGTCTGAGCCACCGCATCGCTCGTCTACAATCACTTCGGAACGAGAATACGGTGATAGTCGCGACAAAGAAATCGTAGCCATGGTAAAGGCCCTTATGATTACCATTCGTATGCTCCTTACTAGCATTGACAGTCCGGCTGCAAAGAGTGCACTTCAGTTAGTGGATGCGCTGAAGCCGGTGCTATCAAGTCTGGAAAGACACCATGGCTCCGCCTCTGCAAGCCTTTCGTAAAGAGGTCAAAGGAGCTTCGATATTTCAGGGGATTGCCCGAGGCCTCAAGCCCCGCATTTCTAATATACGACAATTTGTGTTCAAAAACCAGTTTCCAATTATTGTTATCTGTGAGCCAAGGCTACACAATGCAATACCACTATCCAGGTACGAAGCCTTCAAGTCCGCTACCTGCAACGAACAGAGTAAAGTCATTGTATATATCAGATGCGACCTTACCTATATCGAGCACCGTGTAGCACCTCACGATGACAACCAGTATGTCTGCTTGACAGTTAAACGTAGAGACCTCAATTTCACGCTCGTAGGCGCATATATATCACCTTCGAACCGTTTTGAACCTGAAAGACTACGTGCACTGTTAACAGCCGCACCTGGACCATGGATCATCACCGGAGATTTCAACGCTCACCACCCACTATGGGGAAGTCAGAAGACAGACAGTCGCGGAAGGCAAGTATTCTCCTTTGCTCTGGAGCAGCAGCTGCTTTGTGTAAACGACGGAAGCCCAACGTTTCTACAGGGAACGACATACAGCAGCTGCCTTGACTTGACATTTGTGTCACGAAGCCTAAATGGAAAGGTCAAGTGGTTCGCAGACTATGAAACTCATGGAAGCGACCACATACCAACTTATTTGAAGATCAAGGGCCTGGAAAAATCGCCAAACTACGACACTTCGACTCTCATCGACTGGGCAAAGTTCAGGTCACTTACGGAAAAAAGGTGTCATGAAAATAAAACGCCTCCTCTTGACACCCTCGAGGATATTATTAGAGGTGCTACTCAAGAAGCGACCTATCATATTCAACATACTTCAGATTATTGTCAATATCAAGCGGAATTGGAACGGCTCAGAGCGATCCGTCGTCGCGCAGAAAGAAGATATAGGCGCACTAAGTCCATTCACGACTTGAGGGAGGGAGGCAAGGCGCCTACAGAAAAAAATTCAGCGGCGAATCATTTCACTTCAATCCTTTCGCTGGAAACATCTGTGCGAATATTTGGATCCACACAAGCCTTTGACGCAGACATGGAGGATTGTCCGTGGCCTACGAACATCGTCACATCAACATCTCCCCTTCAAGTGTCTTTCTCTCCACCAAGGACGCACCGAAATTGAAGTAGCTGAAGATTTCTGCATGAAAGTTGGCGGTCATGCGTCCACGTGCACCACGCGCCACCTAGAAAACGCTCCAGTTTCCAGAGATTCAAGAATGGACACCTTTTTCTCTCTAGAGGAACTCCAAGCGGCCTTGACGGCATGCAAACGATCTTCATCGCATGGTCCGGATGGGATCACGTACATGACTCTTTGCAACCTCGGCGAAGCAGCTCGACGGGCCCTTCTATCCGTGTACAACGACTCGTGGAGCAGCGGATTTATCCCTCATTCATGGAAATCCAGCCGCCTCGTTCCTGTGCTTAAACCAGGTAAATCTCCTCTGCACTTGACCTCTTATCGCCCCATCGCGCTTACCAGCTGTTTCGGGAAAGTGATGGAGAGGATGATTTTGACTCGTCCAGAGTGGTACCTGAAGCGCCACGAGGTATACCCTCATGCTACGACGGGCTTTCGGCGTGGGAGGTCCGCAATTGATAACGTTATAGACCTGGTCTCATCTGTTCAGCATCAAAAAAGACTGAAACGTTTATCTGCGGCGTTGTTCTTGGACGTGAAAGGTCCATACGATAACGTATCACATGAAGCCATTCTGGATGTCATGGAAGATCTTGGATTAGGGGGTCGTGTTTACCAATAGATCCACAGCTATCAGAAAGACAGAACTTTCTTCGTACAGACGGAGAGTGGCACAACAACGCACCATTGCAACCGTCGAGGTGTGCCTCAAGGCGGCGTTCTTAGCCCCACACTTTTCGATCTAGCGCTACTCGGCCTGGTTAATGCACTTCCAGAATCTGTCCATCTATCAATATGTGCAGATGACATCTGCATCTGGGCGTCAGGCATAACACGCCTTCATTTGCGTGCCCGGCTTCAGAGAGCGGCAAAAATAGCGACAAAGTACATGGAAGAACGGGGACTAGAGCTGTCATCAGAGAAATGCTCACTTATAGCATTTACGCATAAGGCTATGAGCCCATATGTTATTAAAATCAACGGACACACGATCAACTACGTGAAGACCCACCGATTCCTCGGAGTCATAGTTGATCGCGACCACTCCTGGAGCCCTCACATCGCCCACATGAGAACTAAACTCCCCATGATCACCCACGTACTGAGGTTTCTTGCTGGAAAAACGTGGGGAGCATCGGTGCAAGCAATGCTCCAACTCTACACTGTTTTGTTCCTCGGTTATATGCGATACAGCTTACCCGTGCTTTGCGGGATCCGAAGAACAAACTTGCGCGTCCTCCAGTCGATCCAAGCCCAAGCCCTGAGGATATGCATTGGTCTCCCGAGATGCGCGTCTACAGCAGCGACAGTCATCATTGCGCGTGATTATCCAGTCAACGCATACATCCGCGTAGACGCTTTGAGAATGCACATAAGACATTTCGCTCGGCTTCCATCTCATCACCTAGCCTCACTTCGAACTTCAAGGCCCCACTCAGCGTTCAGCGCAACTGTATCTCAGCATTGCGCAGTGCTTCCATTGCACTTCACGCATGCAGCACAGCCGGCGATACCATTATGGTGCCTACACCCACTCAAAGCGCTTCTTACAATTCCTGGCGTCCAAAATAAGAAAAAGCCATCGCATCTAGGCCTGAAACAGGCCACATTACTTTTCCTGCAAGAGAAGCACAACGGACGCCTTCACATTTACACGGATGGCTCGGTGTCTTCAGTAAGCTCTGCAGGGGCGATGGTTATTCCCGCGAGGAACATCACAATTAAATTCATGACATCGCATTTGACGTCGTCGACAGCTGCAGAACTTACAGCCATTCGTGCAGCTCTGGAGTTTATAGTGCAAGAACCTTCGGGACTTTGGTCGATCTTCTCGGACTCGAAGGCATCTCTTCAATGTCTTATATCACCCTTTCGCCATGGACCTAATGAACAGTTAGTAGCTGAAATAAGGCTTCTTCATCACCAAGCAACCGAAAAACAGCACAGCATAGTGTATCAGTGGATACCAGGTCATTGCGGTATATATGGCAATGACCGCGCAGATGAGGCCGCTAGATCTGCATACGATGGTACCCAATACACAGCCATCCCGTTCTCAAGAACCGACGCAGCTACAAGACTTCGTTCGCTTGCACGTGACCTCACACTGGTACAGTGGAACTCGACAGACTTCACAAACGCGCGCCTGCATAACTTGGATCCCGATCTGCAGCTTCGTCTTCCCCCAAGGATATCTCGAGCTCAGGAGACTCTTCTATGCGGGGGGGGGGGGGCGCTGCGAGCGCTCGATGGTGACGGACGCACTCCACATCGCCTCCGTAGATTTCCTGCTATTTTCGCGGACATCCACCTTGGTACCCCTGAAACTTGGATTTATCATCACCGCCAAGTTCTCCGCTTCGCCTAGACAACACCTTCGTCCAGGTGGGTCCAGTTTTGGCAACTTGAGGGACGTCCTTCACTCCCGGCTACAACGCCGCCTCGCTAAGGGCTCTCAGCCCGGCGATGGCGGCCGCTAACGTGGTTACGGCTTATGATCCTACCTCAAGCCAAATGCTGTCCATGGAGATTTCATCCTCCGTAAACACTATGCCATCAGAAGATGAATACCTCAACGACATGGTGAGACTGTGGCAACGCAAGCAAGTGAAATCGAAGCCTGCGTCTCAACAACAACGAGACGCCACAGTGGGCCACCATTCCCCAGCCTTGCAAGGAACGCCGGCGCGCCATCCCTCCGGTGGTGTGCCTACCTCTGCTCCGTCCTCGCAGCCAGCGAAGCAACGCAAGTGGCGTCCGTGTCAAACTCCTCGCCTCTCTCGCGACGACTACATCGTGGTAGTGAAACCTCGCGTTCCCTGCGAGTTACGCACATTTGTCCCGGCCGATCGCGCGGGTGACGCCATCCACAGCTACCTTGGCGACCAGACTACCACGCTAATTCAAGTGTGGCCGATCTGGAAACAGAACATCTTGGTCTGTAGCACCACCATTTTGCCTATGGCACAGCGACTCCTCGGGGACTTCCAGCTGCAAGTGGGGGATCAGCAGCTGCCCGTTCGAGGCCACGCCAAGGCACCAGGGGATACATGCAGGGGCGTCATCAACGTAAACCCTGCTGAAAGCCCGGAGAAGATAAAGTCTGAACTGTATTGGCCTCGAGGTACTATCCTTGCGGTCCGCAAACTCGGAGATTCCGCGGCGGCGGTGGTGACTTTCGAGGGCACGAAGTTACCCCGCTTCCTCTTCTACCACTGCGTGGCGACGTACATCCGCGCCTACAAGAAAACGGTCCCGGTTTGCACCAAGTGCGGTACCATCGGCCATCGACCACCTCAGTGTCCTCACCCCGCTCCAACGCAGTGTGCCAAATGTGGAACCCCCGCACCTGCAGGTCTCAATGCACACGACTGCCACCCCAAGTGCCTCCTCTGCCACGGCGCCCATGAGATTGGGACCAGTGGCTGCACGGAAAAATATCGAAAATATCGGAAACGCAAGCAGCCCTCAACATCTCCTCGAGGGACCACCTCATGTTCGTCACAGCCAGACAGCGGCACCAACCTGCATCAGTCGGCTCCACCACTCCACGCCGACACTCAGGCATTCCCACCGCTTGAAGCACCAGCGGCGGTACCTCAGGTGAGCAGTTGGGCAGGGAAAGCTGCTTCTATGCCTCTCTCACCCCCTTCTGTCGATCCTCCTTCTCCCGAACTTGCGGCCCTTCGCCAGCAAGTTGCGGCACTTCAAAAGCAAAATTCTCTTTTAACTAAACAACTCGAACTCTTAAATAAGCGACTTCAACCCCAACAACAGTGTACTGCAAGGCCATCCGGTATTGCCTCCTCTGTCCAGGCGGCTACGCCAGCTACGTCCAAGCTTAGTTCTCGCGCTAAGTCCACTCCCATTAAACCGCCGGTTCAAGCAACCATTTGTACTCCAGCACTCGGAACCGGTGCCACATCTACTCCAGAAGCTCTCGAGGCTCCTGGGGCATCTCAGGTTATCTTGCCCGCTAACCAAACTCTCCCTAGCGAAGAGCGCACCCCGCGCGTAGAGGAACGCCTCACGCGCGTCGAAGCTTCGAATAATCACCTCCTCACCAGCTTCTCTGTCCAACGCATAGTAGTAGAGGTTACCCAGGCTATTCAAGCCTGGGCAATCACCCAGTTTCAACCCAAGGCATCGCGTTCCCGCTCCTGCTCGGTGAGCAGTGAGGGTACAGCTCCATGGCGTCGTCGTAAGGTGGCTACCACCACCCCGCCGTCGGACAATCCGGCCTCCGTGCCCCTCCCTGCCTCTGAGGAATCCGAGCGGGACATGGAGGACCAAATATAAAACCTAAGACAGTCACGATGGCTACCAATCATACGTCCCGTTCAAACATTGCGTCTAAATTCGAGATCATACAGTGGAACCCTGGAGGCTTCGGGAACAGGCAAAAGCGTTCACATCTTTCCCTTTTCCTCAGCTCACTTGGCTCTCAGCCGGCCGTCTTGGCGCTCCAAGAATCTGGCCCTGCTACATCCCTTTCTGGATACTGCTCCTATGTAGGCGGCACCACCACATGCCTCCTCGTGCATAAAGCTTACACGGCGGTACTGATTGACCTCGATCTGGATCTTCCTTACGACTACTGCAAGATATCAGTGCTGTCTCAGCGGAGGGGCCAACCATCAATACATATCTTAAACGTGTACTGCCCCCCTCGCCTTGCAAGGGCTTCGTTTGCGCATCTCTTCCATCGGGCGCTGCGTATAGCGGCCCGACAACCACTGGTGATTGTCGGGGACTTTAATGCCCCCAGCCCTCACTGGGGTTACCACTACGAGAAGGCCCGGGGCAGAGAGCTCAAGGAGCTCATTTCTTCGCTGAGCCTGACGCTTCTTACCGATCCGGCACAACCCACACGTTCCGGCAACTCGGTCACGCGAGACACATGCCCCGACCTCTCCCTCACCCGTCACATCCGCGATGCTACATGGGAGAATTTAGGCGAAAACCTAGGCAGCGATCACTTTTTACTCCGCATTTCGTTCACACCGCGGCAGAAAATGCGCCAACACTGGGGCCAAGCCCGTCTCACCGATTGGACTCAGTTCCGAATGCAACCATTCCCCGCCGGCCTCTCCCCGACCGAACATGCAGCGTGGGCATCATACGCTCTCCATATAAAACAAGCGAACACTCGCACCCTTGCAACCTCCAATTGGACTCCTGCAATCGATCCACACCTCCTACATCTTTGGCACGCTCGCCGCGGGCTCATAAGACGCTGGAAACGCAACAAACTTAATCGGAAACTTCGCGCTCGCATTGAGGCGCTCACTGCAGAGGCGGCCGCATACTCCGCACAACTTTCCGATGCTAACTGGGCAGACACCTGTTCGAAGGCTGCAAACCAGATGAGCTCTAAGAGTGCGTGGCGACTCTTTAGAAGCCTTCTCGATCCCTCCACCACCAGGGGAGAAACGCAACGCCAGCTCCACCGTGTTCTGCATGCCTTTCAGGGCACTACGGTTGAACTCGCGCGAGAACTTTGTGACCACTACATCTGCCACACAAATGATACCGCAGGCCCAGCATATACGTATTCCGGCGCCCCTAACACCGACCTCGACGCCCCATACACGCTTTCTGATTTACGATTTGCACTCACGAAAATGCGACGGGGCACGGCCCCTGGACGCGACGGAATCACAGTATCGGTCCTGGCAAATCTTCCCGACCAAGCACACCTCTCACTACTCCACCTTATAAATTCGATATGGGACGGCTCTCCGCTTCCAACGGAATGGACCACATCGGTCGTGACATTCATTCCCAAATCAGCAAAGTCCGTTAGTATTGAGGCACTGAGACCCATCTCACTTACGTCTTGCGCAGGCAAACTCATGGAAACCAGGGTTCGCGAACGCCTTTCCGCCTACTTGGAGGCCAGGAGGACCTTTGCCGACACGATGTTTGGCTTTCGCCCCCATCTGTCGGCGCAGGACGTCCTGCTCCAGCTTCAACACGATATCATAGAGCCGACTACTATGCGCCATAACGATAAAGCCGTGCTCGCTCTCGATCTCCGCGGGGCGTTCGACAACGTCAAACACAGCACTATACTCACTAACCTGTCTACCACAAACTGCGGGCAGAAGACTTTCAACTACATTCGCGCCTTTCTATCACATCGCACCGCCTTCATTCGCCTTAATTCTACCGAACACGGCCCGTACTTATTAGGCACGCGGGGTACACCTCAAGGGGCAGTCCTGTCTCCTCTGCTTTTTAACCTGGTGATGATGAACCTCCCCTCTCTTGTAAGCGAGGTCGAGGGAATACAACACGCACTATATGCGGACGATATCACAATCTGGACCAACACCGGCTCCTTAGCGCAAATCGAAGAACGCCTGCAAAAGGCTGCCCTTCTGGTGGACACCTACGCAGGTTCATGCGGCCTGGAGTGCTCTCCAGCTAAATCGGCTCTTCTTTCAGTCTCTCCGCTACCGCCCCCTCAAATTTTTCTTCCGTCCGGGCCCGTCCCGTCAGTGCAAAACATTCGGGTTCTTGGCCTTCACCTCACATCGTCCTTGGATCCAAAGGGCACAATAGCAGGCCTCAGACGCACCAGCGAACAGGTGAGCCGCATGATACGGCGAGTGTCTACCAAGCGCGGCGGCCTCCGCGGGTCTCAGTCCCTCCGATTGGCCCACGCGTTTGTGACCAGTCGCGTCCTCTACGCCTTGCCTTACCTTCGCCTGCGTCGTCGACACCAGCACCAGCTGGACGTCCTTCTTCGTTCAGTATACAAACGCGCTCTGGACCTACCTATTGCAACTTCCAACAGCCGATTCGTGGCTCTGGGGGTACACAACACCTTTGCAGAGATGCGCGAAGCTCATCGCGTTAACCAAATCAATCGACTGTCGCAGACGCCTTCAGGGCGCCGTCTTCTACACAGGCTTGGCCTTAACCCGATATCTGACCAAGACCCTCTGCAGCCGGTACCAGAGCTCTGGCGTCAAAAGCTATGGGTGGAACCTCTACCCCATCATATGAACCCCGACCTCCATCCTGGCCGTAGACTAGCACGCGCCGTGGCCCTTCATATGCGACACTCCGATCGTCCTGGTGTTTTCTACGTGGACGTCTCGGGTCCCTCCCCCTCGGGTCACTTCACGGCTGCCGTGATTACAGAGGGCAAACACGTAGATGGCCTCTCCTTTCGAGCTGACACAGTAACGCATGCTGAAGAGGTTGCCATAGCTTTGGCCGCCTCTCACCCTGCCTCACGCACCATCCTGACGGACTCGCGCTCAGCCTGTTCTCAGTACCTTCAGGGTTCCATTGCCCCGCTGGCGGCTAGCCTGCTACAGGCAGCCTCTTGGCGCTCTAACCCTCATCCCATTCGTATAGTCTGGACCCCAGGCCACTCGGGCCTGCCCGGCAACGAGGCGGCAAATGCCGCTGCCCGCGCTTCTCCTGTCCGCGCCGTTGCCCCTCCATGTCCCGAGACGGAATCTGGCAATACCAACCTGACGCGCTTTCGCGAAATTTCGGCTTATTACCGGGCTTCGCGCCGCCTCTACCCGTACCCGGCATGCGGTTTGGAGAAAGCGGGCGAACGACTGCTACGCCGCCTGCAGACAAACACCTTTATCAGTCCGGCGGTCGCCAGGCACTTTTTGCCGGAAATCAATGGCACCTGCTCAACCTGTCATGTCCTCGCCGACACATATCACGTCGTAGCATCGTGCCCAGTTAATCCCGTCCCTTTTTCACCCCCTTTTCCTATCCCAACTAGAGAGGCTTGGGAGGAGCACCTGCTCGGCTGCTCTACCTTGGCTGCACAACGCTCCTTGGTGGAGCGCGCACGGGCAGCTTCCAGCTCCACTGGCGTCCCGGAATAGGGTCTTGCCACTCTAGCACGCCGATGGGCACGTCGGCACTCTCTAGTATACTTTTCCGAAATAAATGTTTTTTACCACCACCATCTTCTATGCCGCCTGTGGCTTGGAGTGGCCTTCACGAACGCATACTCTTATCTCATCGGGATGGCCAGCTCTCCTACATGCACTTACTGCAGTTGCGAAGAAACCATCGCGCACCTTCTGTGTGAGTGCACCTAGTTCAACGTGCAAAGACAAGAACTCACTGCAGCTCTGGATAGACTAGACAATCGGCCTTTGTCGGAACAAAGGATTCTGGGTCATTGGCCAAGCCCATCCTCAGCCCAGAAGGCTTTGAAAGCTTTGCTGCGCTTTTTGCGGACAACTGGCCTCAGAGACAGACTTTAGTGTCTTATACTCTTTGATGTTGCCTTTCCTCTGTCGCAATTTTTTTTGTAATTTCTCCCTCTCTTCGCAACATTTCTTTTTAACATCTTTCATTCCCCTCACCCCTTTCCCCAGCACAGGGTAGCCAGCTGGTCTAAGAACTGGCTAACCTCCCTGTCTTTCCGCTTAATCTTTCTTCCTCCTCCTCATACCTTCGTCATCCATTCACGTCACGTAATACCGAATTTGGTACATGTGAAGCTAGTGAAACGGCCGCAAGCGCATCATGACCGTAGCATGTAGTCGTGTAGTTTCATGACACGCATCTCATGTTTATCATGTTTGCACCAGTCACATACCTTCGTCATCCATTCAAGTACTGTAACAACAAATTTGGTATATGTGACGCTAGCGATACGGCCGCGAGCGCATCATGAGCGTGGCATGTCGTCATGTTGTTACATGACACACTTCTCATGATTTTCGGGTTAGGGTCTGTCGCTTGTGTTCGCCATGCAATCATGCCATACCATAGCAGTTTTGCAAGATGCCATGTGAACGAAACCACTGCAAGAGCTGCAGGCTATGAAATGTAAATCATGACATTCATGACATACATATCATACTTTTCATGTTATGACTAGTCAAATATGTTCTTCATACAGTCGTGTTATTCTATACCAAGTTTGGTATCCATACCATTATCAAAACGGCTTGGAGAGCAAAAAGTCGTAGGCGGCTAGATAGATAGATAGATAGATAGATAGATAGATAGATAGATAGATAGATATATAGATATATAGATAGATAGATAGATAGATAGATAGATAGATAGATAGATAGATAGATAGATAGATAGATAGATAGATAGATAGATAGATAGATAGATAGATAGATAGATAGATAGATAGATAGATAGATAGATAGATAGATAGATAGATAGATAGATAGATAGATACGCTCAAAGTCCCTGAAGTTCTCTAAGAAATGCTGCGCATTTAAATGAGTGAGTGAGTGAGTGAAACAACTTTATTCGGTCCACAATAGACGCGAGTAAACTCAGCGTCACCTGGCTAGGCCCACTCGGAGACCATCAGGTTAAACCTGACGGCCCTCGCGCGGGCCCTCTGGACTTTAAATGAAAGAAAAATTACGCTTACGCATCGCAGACATCACAGACCCAAAGGAGAGTATGTGCCGATTCGTAAATTTATAATCACTTCGAAATCAAAGTATGTTCAGTGAATACCCACCAGCTGTGTTGGCTCTCTTGGATGATAATTATATTTTACGAAATAAAACACCAGCTGATGTTTCATGAATGTTTAATTGAATAGTGTTTCTTCTCAGTTTTGAGTATTCTGCTTGTAATGATAGAAAAGTGGATATAAGGACGACAAAGAAAATCACGCGCTGTCGCTGCACGTGCACTCGAGAGCGTCACTTCCGCCGAGATCGTGTCAGAAGAGCAGGCTTCCTCGTTTCTTTTCGAGTTGAAACCTCACCTTTGAACGCCACTCCAGTAAGTAACACGTCGTTGTTCAATGCCCTTCTGTTCCACGTCAAACTCCGAGATATAGCGTCTCACATCTATAGGTGGCTTCGTCTGGCTTACTTTTTCACGAGTAGCTGAACGTAGACTTTTGGTATTTGTCCTAGGCCTAGCGGTAACCCTTAAGTCTAACTTGACGCTTTTTTTTACACAAGCAACTTAGAGCCTGTTTTTTTTCTTTGGCGCTCACTAACAGCACTGCGGGACTTCGTGTGACCGCGCTAAACGGTATCGCACTGCCGTTATTAATGCTCTTTTATACGGACCTGCTTCAATATCAGTGTATCGATACCGAGGGTACTGTTAAGTGGTACCCTGGTACCATTTAAATGGTAATACTAAATGGTGTTAAATGGTACCCCACTCGGGCCTGACAATGAAATGCTTTGACATACATAAAAAATTCCCCCAGTTGCGAGTATGCATAATATTAAAAACTCGAAACAAGCTATGAACTGGAACAACCGACGTGGCATATATTCTTGATAAAAAGTAAAGCTTGTTGATCTCGCAGACATGTGTACATCCCTTGACTATAAGGCAGAATTGTTTAGGTATAATTGTTCATTGCAGGTCACCAGCACTATTTTTAGATTTCGCCGTTACGAACTCTGACCAATGTGGTGAAGACACAAGCTGCTTAAGTGTCTTAAGCTGCTTAAGTGTTTCCTGCATCGACGACCACTGCGTGCCTAGGTGTGCTTACGCGTCAATCTTGAACATGACATCGCCTTCAATCGCTGGCTTTCCTGGGATCCCGTTTTCGTCTGGGCTGCTCCTACGATTCGTAGACGGACCTGGTGGCCTCCGTGGCGCGGATTACTGGTCCGAGCTTGACAAATGCACTGAACCCATATGTCGAGGTACATCAGCTTCACGCCCTTGCGACAGAGCACTGATGCAGCTCCAGCAGTTCACGAAGCAGTTCAGGCGCATCGTGGACGTTCGAGTGACCGAAAAGATAACCACGCGCGAACAAAGCCACCTGCCTGAACCACACGTTGCGCTGAGTGACAACGATTCAGAGATGTACGCGAGGAACAGCGAGAACTGCGACAACGAGCAGCTAGACCCGTCGGCCGTCGAGCAAGACATGTGGAAAGACCTCCATGCCGTCCATCACGGAGCCGTAGCAACAGCCCACGTAACCTTGTCCGTAATGTGGTGTCCCACTGCTGTAATCGCGTTGGATGGTGCTCCACAAGTGGGCGTTGTCGGGGAGCAGGGGCTTCGCCTCCCTCGGCGACCACAGCTGCTGTTTTCACTGCTGCGGTCACGCGTGATCTACAGAAGGGCACGCTCATTTGTACGCCCACGGGAATAGCTTCCCATAGGGCGTCCAGCCACAGGGCGTCCAGCCTGGGCTTCAGCTTTGGAGCCATTTACAGTCAATGCGTTAAACGCAAAGTCATCGACGGTAGGGCTCCAAGGTATTACTCGAAGAAATCCCAATTTCTACTCTGTCGCAAAAGCACGCTCCGCCTGGCGGTTTCCAGCTCAAAGTTCAGGGCTCGTGTTTTTTTCGAGAGAACTGTAGCCAGGTCAAGCACTGATGTGTGTCAGCGTATTTAATGTTTATAGTTTCGATATAAATATAAAATATGGCCCAATAAAATACTATATTTATGCGAACAAAGTCGTGTTACTTATTTAAAACTGATCGAGCACCCTCCACAGGAGTGTAATCGTTTAGTGCGAGCTTCATATTTCTTGAATATACGGTGACGACGAGTGCATAAAATGCCGTAATTTCTGTTCGCGAGAAAATAAGTTAGCTTGGATAATTAAAGTAATTATAACCATTTCATTTCATGTATTCTGTCTTGATGAGCCTGAACAATGGCAGCGCTTGAACATAGTTCGTTACATCAAAAGTGAGGCTGAATATGTTTTAATATTTTTGATTATTAAAAAACTTTTAGCTGATGATGATGCATACCCTGAAATTCGGTACATCGCTTTTAGTACTCTGGTTTTCACACCACGTGGCGTACAGACCAACTATCAAAGCTGGCGCCATAACGTATGCCGCACGGCAGACAAAGTGGCCAAACATGAAAAAAGATAGTTCGATGTCGACTATCGCGTGCAAGAGCGAACCGTGATCGCTGACTGATAAGCGCAAGACGCGTACACGAGTTGTCGGTTGGTTGCTCGATTGTGAATCAAGTGTTTTTAAAGACGATAGTCTTTCTTGGGCACCTTCAAAAAAAGAATTTGGTCTGTCTGTCTGTCTGTCTGTCTGTCTGTCTGTCTGTCTGTCTGTCTGTCTGTCTGTCTGTCTGTCTGTCTGTCTGTCTGTCTGTCTGTCTGTCTGTCTGTCTGTCTGTCTGTCTGTCTGTCTGTCTGTCTGTATGTATGTATGTATGTATGTATGTATGTATGTATGTATGTATGTATGTATGTATGTATGTATGTATGTATGTATGTACTTTTGTCTGTTTGTCCACTCTTAACGGTACCGGGTACTCTAAACGGCACCAGCAGATACCATAAACGGCCGACCCTATCCGCAGCGCGCACCAATGTTGCTAAAGATTAAGCGTTGATACTTGTGCAATTGTCGAATAAAAAGCAATTATTGCGCATATCTGAGGCAACATAACAACACGTATATATTCTCTGTGTGCGTCTTTTACTAGAAAAGGCATAAATAAGTAATTCTAAGGACCGTAGCATTTGTCACGCTGCACTCACCTTGAAACGCTTGCATGAAAAGGCGAGCGTTTCCAACGCTTTGCTAAGATGACACGGGGGTGGCACCTACACGTCGCATTGCGTTCTACACCCTATCACCTCTGAAACGGGCGCACGCCCATCTCATAGCCTCACGCTTCGTTTTCTGAGAAGACCGCCAGATACAATAACAAATATTGCGTGGTACAAACGCTCATCGCTATCGAGCGTCAGGACATGTGATTAATACGCACACCTGGCTAATCCAGCGATTTATTCACGCGTTTTGCGGGGCCCAATAAAAGTTTATTCACTCACTCGCTCACTCAGAACATGTGATTATCATAATGACTTCATCACTTAAAGCATGCCACTCACTACAAAAGGCACACATGCTACCACGCCTACCCCTTAAGGCCACGTAGTGGGTGCATAGGTTGTTCGAAAAGGTTTCATAAACTAAGTGTTTGAAGCACGCACTGCGGACAACAGATCGCTATCGCGT
The DNA here is from genome assembly GCA_013436015.1 of Rhipicephalus annulatus. NCBI lineage: Eukaryota > Metazoa > Arthropoda > Arachnida > Ixodida > Ixodidae > Rhipicephalus > Rhipicephalus annulatus. Next base: position 283,930 of record WOVY01001386.1, on the reverse strand, counting down.
TACACTTTTAAAATAGAAGCTTTATTCTCTAATTTTTTGTTATTCCTTGCTTTACGCGCTTACTGGTGAGTTTTTAAAGCGGCCTCTAATTGTGCATTCCAATGTTTTACGCTGGTACAATTCTACGCTTCTGCGACGCAAGATTACACGCGTTAAGGAACCTCCACACAGCATATGACATTATTGGTTGGTAACAATTTTATTGGAAGTCCGGCAGAGCTCTTGCCGACCGGGCCTCAGGTCTCCCGCGTGGGGACGTCAAGAACTTGCCTGACCGCCACCTTGCGGGCCTGGTGGACGGCCCAATTGGTCGCCTAGGCTGGGGCTGCACAGGGCAGCAGCCTACCACGGCGGAAGGGTTCCGGATTTCGCAAAATGTTTACTTTATAATTTTATTATTTATATTTACAAATTTTTATATATCTTTTTATTCTTATAATTTTTATATTAATTTTATTTTTAATATTTTATATATTATATATATATGATTTTTATTTATTTATATAATTTTATTTATTATATTCTATAATTTATTAGAATGTTTTAAGCTTCAGTGCCTCAGGCTTGGGATACTGCCACGGGGTTGTCTTTGATGTTGAGTGTAATTTCGTTATAACTACTCAACGAGTACCATGTTAATCTGATATTCTAAGTGCTTCATTTAAACAAGCTAAAACCTAACTATAGAGTTCTCGAAATTGTTCCTATCGGTTTAATACGCAATATAAGCTCTAAAACATAATAATTGTACTTTAAGATTTATTGTATTACGTATTATTCACATTTTATTTCTTTACATTTTCAATAACCTGCTATTCTTGAAATAATATTTGAAAGTCTCAACGTAGCATTTCGCCAACTCCCCAAAGTGGGTACGTGCCATATGTTGAAGAAGAAAAACAAACAAACGGGTCACCCACCTACTTCCTCGAGGAGCTCGAAGCCATTTGCACAGGGAAACAACAACAACAACAGCTCGAAGCCAGAAACCAGGTTCGGAACGCTCGAACACGCAAGTAGCTGGTCGTGCTTGCTCTAGGGTTTTGGCCTAAGTTTGTGTAGTGGCTGTGGTTTCTTTGTCTTTATTGGGTGTTCCTATAGTGCTTTTACAGCTACGTAAGCGCTTTTAGCGCCAGAAAGTTCACTTAGATGCAGTTTTCTTCACCTGGACCAGGGGCTTGCCTCTGGTCTGCTTCACTTCCGCCACAGGAAATACCAGTGGATCAGTTTCTACGCAACGGCATTCCCGCAGTTCCTGTGGCCCTCGTCCCTAGCAATGACGGCTTCATTAGGATGAAGAATCCGAAAGTGATTCAGGCGGAGCTTAGAGCTGCGACGTCTCACTTCCACAGCATCACAGAGGTCCGCCAGTTCGGCAGAGGTGGTATTCTATGTTTTTCATCTGATCAGCTCTGTGTCCAAGACCTATTGAAGTGCTCGAGTTTCGCGACCAATCCGGTAAGCGCCTTTATTCCCCCGCATCTGGCATGTGTGAAAGGTATTGTTCGCGGTGTCGATGTTCACTTGACTCCGTCTGAGGTAATAGAGATGTTTGCCGTGACTGGTGCTATTTCCGTTTATAGGTGTGCACGACTAGTAGAGAAGCAGAAGACGCCGACTGAGTCGGTAATTGTAACCTTTGCTGGAGCGAATCTCCCAAGCGAAATCAAGGCATGGCCACTAATATACAGAGTGGAACCGCTATCACCGCGACCACTCCAGTGTACGAAGTGCTGGCGATACGGTCACACTATTAAAGGATGCAGGTCAGAACTCAGATGCCGAGTGTGTGGTGACAACCACGAAACAAATTACTGCAAAGCTAAAGAAGAGAAATGTTGTCTCTGCAACGAACAACACTGTGCAGATAATCCTGATTGTTCAGCAAAGGCTCGAGAAATGCAAATTCTTGAAATTATAGGGCGTAGGCACTGTTCTCGACGAGAAGCCCTAGCGGAAATACAGACTAGAACTCAGGGGTATGCCAGTGTTGCAGCGCGACATCTCTCGGAAATAAATGGGTCGATTTCCCTGAATATAGCGGAGGCCATAGAAAAGGCTCTAGAAAAAGCCATGGAACGACTGACTTCTAACCTTTGCGATTCTCTATCTCAAATTTTGGCTAACCAGATGACTCGCATATTTGGTACAACGGGAGAGTCAGGCCTAGTATCCCAACATGTTGAGAGTTCACGACAAATAGCTGACGGTGAATCAGAAACTGCGCCATCGTATTATCCGCCAGCAGGAGCCTCTGCAATAGGCGTCCACAGCCAAAATGAGGAATCTGAAACCGCACCCTCGTATTTTCCGTCTACAGCACCCTCTGCAGTAGATATACAGAGTGTAAGTGAGGACGAAGCTACATATACAATAGATTCCGATGACATGGATTTGGACCCTAGGTCCCTGAAGAGATCTAGATCCCCTGTGTCAAAGAAAACTAACTCACCGAAACAAACTAAGAACAAGAAGTATCTGAAAGAAAAGGAGAGCCTTTCGAAGAAAGATTTCTTGAAGGAAGGCATTCTAGAGAAAGCTATAGCGGAAGCAGCTCTTTCGAAACCATAGGGTCGCTTAAGATTGTCCATTGGAATTGCCGATCAATCCATTCTGCATCTACGGATTTGGTATACTTGACTTCTAAATTCGCTCCTGATATTATAGCATTACAAGAGACATGGCTATCTGTACATAATTTGTTCCATTTAAATAACTTCCAATCCTTTCGATTAGACCGTCCATCGAGAGGTGGGGGTCTAGCTCTCTTTATTAATAATAGAATTAGTATGAAAGTCAAATGCTCATACAAACATATGTCGCCAGAATGCGAAATTTTGGCAGTAGACATTACACTGCCCAACTGCACTCCTTTCACTTTAGTTAATATGTATTTTCCGGATGGAGTTCAAGACACACGAAGTTTGGATCTAGCTACAAAATCATGGTGCAAAGACAAAGTTTTAGTTGGAGACTTTAATTCTCACCACACGAGTTGGGGTTTTAGAGCTGATCTTAGTGGGAAACGCTTGTGGGAGTGGACAATGGCTAATCACCTGACGTGCCTCAACGTGAGAACCCCCACATTTATTCGTACTCACTACAGGTCGGCCTTAGATTTAAGTTTTGTCAGTTCAGCCATTACTACTTCTTCTTGGAAAGCGCTGGACTGTGGCACCAACAGTGACCACTTACCGATAAGTTTTGAAATTTCTTGTCCGATAATTCCATCTTGTTCAAATGTAAGAGTATTTGTAAATTACACTAAATTTAGGAATGACCTGAAGTCAGCACTGGCTACTCACTCGGAAGAGAGCGATGATAAAAAAGCACTGAAAATAAACGCAGTCATTAAAAGATCCTACAAAAGAGCCGAATTTACTGTTGAATCCACAAAAAGAGTATATAGCCGTTGGTGGAATGATGAATGTACAAGAGAGCACCGACGACGTAAGGCAGCTTGGGAGCAGCTCTTACATAATCAATCCCCACAAAACTGGGCCGATTATAAATTCATTGCTGCGGGCTTTAAAAGAACGGTAGCTCAAGCTAAACAAGATTATGACAAAAGACATTATGAATACCTGTCGAAGCCTAAACATATGAAAGCACTGTTCCGATATATGAGAGCTCGGAAAATCTTGCCATCACCAGTTAATGTAGCTTGTGATAATCTCTCGGCACAAGAAATGATCACTACCTTAGAGGCAATAGGTAAAGGTCTGGAAAGCAGATTCACTTCAGTAGTGCCAAACAACTGGCACAAGTCTACGACAAGGTCTGACTTTGAAGAAGTGACACAGACTGAAGTATCCAACGTGATTAAACATTTACCATGTGCATCTCCTGGCCCAGATGGGATCACAGTAGCCATGATTAAAATTCTGTTCAATTTATCGCCTCGAGACGTCGCCAATGTTATTAACTACTCCTTAAAAAACTCATGGGTGCCGCAGGATTGGAGGATAGCAAAGGTGATTCCTATACTAAAAAATCCGGGTAGAGGATTAACAGTCGATAATATCAGACCAATCTCTCTAACATCTAACATGGTCAAACTAGTAGAGAGGGTCCTTCATAGCCGAGTAAGTATCTGGATGACAGACAATTTAGTAATAAAACCGAACCAAATCGGCTTTCGTAGTGATTTCTCAATTTGGTGTGCCCATGCTGATTTATAGAGCCGAATACAGCTCGCGCGTAAAAGAAGGCAATACGCTGCTTTAGTAACGCTTGACATAGCCAAGGCGTATGACAGTGTGGAGCACTTCATATTGTTAAATACGCTAGAGAGATTGAACTTCCCACAATATTTTATTGAGTGGGTGGCAGAATTCATAAATCAAGAGAATTCTACTGCGTCAAGGATGGATGTTCCTCATCTAGATTTAAACAAACGCGCGGAGTTCCCCAAGGAGCAGTCTTATCTCCAATATTATTTAATGCTTTAATGAGCACAATTCCAACAGATCAAGAAGTTACTGTCTACATTTATGCTGATGACATCGCACTCTTTGCTGCTGACTGTAATATTTACTCACTACAACTTAAATTACAAAGATATATTAACATGTTAGAAATTTGGTTGCAGTCGATTTCGTTATCGTTAAATGTCAATAAAAGCGCGCTCATGGCATTTCCGCTTGCAGAACCAATTTCAATTTCAATTCTATATAAACAGGAACCCATCCAGCAAGTAGGCTCTATAAAATATTTGGGAATCATTTATAATGACAAACTTAACTGGAGTCCACACATAGAGTATATAACTACCAAAGCACAGCGGGCTTCAGGCTTACTACACAAGCTAAGTAACCGGAAATATGGATTACGGAGGCACACCTTGATAACGTTGTACAAGATGTACATGCGCCCCATCATGGAATTTGGCTGCATATTATTCTCGGGTGGCCCTGCTTATAAAACAAAACCTCTAGTTGTCTTGGAGCGAGAAGCACTGCGAATGTGTCTGGGACTCCCTAGATTTGTGGCTATCAACGTACTGTACCAGGAAGCGCGCCTGCCTACACTACTTTGTCGATTTCGAATTTTGACCGTACAAGCATTTTTAAAATTTTATAGCTTACCGGCAAGAAGATCTCAATATGCTTTTATCGCAAACCCAGACGCCTTCTTTCTTGCTCATTGGCCACGGTTTCACACACCTCAGATAATGTTTGTACAAAAAAATCTACAATGTATAAATGTGAACATTAGAAATGTAATTGAGACTAATGTCTTGAATTGTCATGTTATTATTGAGTATGATGATATATTCCCCCAAAACGCCAAATTACAATCCCTCAAATTTTTAATAGCATATTATTAGATTACTTGGAGCATGCAAAAACTAAAAATATAATAGCCACAGATGCTTCCGTAAATAATCAAAAGGCAGGTGTAGGCATTGCGTCGGATTTGCTTGACTGGTCCTTTTCAGTGAGACTGCCTGATTTTACGCCAGTTTTTGAAGCGGAGCTCTTGGCGATTATTTTAGCTCTTCGAAAACTTCCATCAAATCAAAACAACGCAGTAATAATGACGGATTCTCTTTCAGTTTGTGCAGCTCTGACGGCTTCAGAGAACTCTCGAATCCTAAGCACATTCAAAACATTAGTCCCCCCGCAGTTGAGACTCCTGAGATTACTATGGGTTCCGGGACACTGTGGGTTAAGATTAAATGAATTGGCCGATTCCTTAGCACGAGCCGCACTTGATGGGCCAGTTTTGTTCATACTGCCAGATGTTGAATATATCACGGCAATAAGATATCGAAAATCAGCAATCTCCACTGATACGATAGAAAAAGTAATTACACGGACAGACTATAACCACCTCATGTTTCCATGGCAACACCACTGGAGTCAGTCCAGAAAGCTCGAAGTCTTAATTACTAAATTTCGATGTCGTGTCCCCCCTCTAAACCTGTATCTACACAGAGCTGGTCAGACAACATCACCCGTCTGCGCATTCTGCGGAGAAATGGAATCACTAGATCATTATTTTTTGTATTGTCGCCGCTACGAGATACTTAGAAAAAGGTTACTAGTTATGCCATTTCGGAAAATAGGCCTTAGATTAACGGCGGAAACGGCGCTAAGCTTTGGCGCCTCAGCTTTGGGACATTGCCACAGGGATGCTTTCAATGCCGTTTGCAATTATATTCAGGCAACCAAGCGTATTTCATTGTAATCTTCAATCAAAAAAAAAAATATTTATTACTCCCCAGGGCAGAGTGAAGTAAACGCAGCTGAGTGCTAATCATAACACCTCAAATCTCAAAATTGCTCAACTTGATTCTTTTTTTTCGTTTGCTCTTTTTATGTTGTTTTTATTTTTACATTAATCTCATTATAATACCAATTCATTAAACATTGTTAAAATGATTACAGAAAAACTGCACTACACTTTCTTGGCCAATCCCCCTGAGTGGGTATGAGCCAGCCTCCCAGGGAAACAAAACAAAACAAAAAAAATACTTCCTCGGCTCTCCTTTTTCCTTGCTAAGAACGTACTTGCCCGTTATGTCGTCATCGGTGAAATCAACGCACGAGGTGGCTTCATCGAAGGCCGAGTCAACCGCGGTGTCGGCGACGGGCTCAGTGATGGACGGTGCCCTGGCCAACTCCAAGCCTGTCACCCCGGACAAAGTGACCCCTCCCGTGCGACGCAAGACTCGACAGCGCTACCTCGGGAAGACCAAAGCCGACAGCGAAACGCCAGCTTCTGTGACTATTAGTTCATCTAAATCATCGACGACTCAAAGCACCCAAGTCAGTTGTTTGAATTCCCGTTTTCTTACATAGCCACCCGTATCGTAGTAATAGGCGCCACGCCAGATAGAACTTGAGGGGAGGATGGAGACTTGAAGAAGGTGCCGTTTCGACGTGAATATTTCTCGTCGGCACAGTATCTTTCTCAGGGCCCACTCGTCAAAGCTTCCCGCCATACGGCAAGCCTTCGTTTGAAAACGTGGGCTCCAGTGATATACCCTTTCCAGTAATTTGTTACTTCTGTTCTCTCATCAATACACAAATAAATCGCGTAACACTTGATGACATGTTAAGCATGATGTCGGTGCTACGTGTACTTATACATGAATAGATTCCTTTCACATGAATTTTCTGAAATGGTCGAGAAAGCTTTTGCACTGAGAACCACGTAAGGCGCCTCAAATATGGGTTGAAATTTGCACCTAGTCATTCGATACAAAGTTTGCTTTTAAGACCTCTTTGTCTTTCTTGATCATGGCTGCTACTTTCATACAGTATGGCTTACAGTTGGAAAAAACTCTGGTACACATCCTAATTTGTGTGCTCAAAGCATTCGTGCGAAGTTTTCTTATTGATGGTGTGCGGATGAAACTACCATTTGAAATATTTGTGACCAGCGCCGATCTTGCACCGGCGAGCACCCTGAGTGTGTCTGGGCTGTGATCATACCTTCCTTCAAATTGAAAGGGCTATGTGCAAAATTACTTAGAGACACAAACGGACCCGCAGAAGCACAAATTTCAATTGAGATTTATTTTTTTCTCGCTTACAAATATATACGCTTAACAGACATGCCCAATCAAAGGTGGTAACATTGTCACGAGCTAACAGATTGCGTCAAGACACCCAGGAGTTACCGCTGCCTATATTATAACGAAACGGACGTGTCCCTCACGCAGGCAGTGCCTCTTGCAGATATATAAAAAAACCTTCATTTGCTCGCCGGCTGGAGCACGGCCGGTGAAACAGTTGATGAAACTACCTAACATACTTGAAGGAAACTGCAGCTCCAGTTTTGAGTGCTGTAAATAGTTCAAGCAATATTTTGTAAATCGCAACACTTATGCCTTTTTTGCTGTAAACGGCATAAACATTTTTATGCGCTTCGTTATAACCTGTCTAACTTTCTGCATTTGTCATTAGGCTGCAATTACGGGCAACATGGTTTTTGTAATAATAGACGAGCTTTATTTTAACGAACGAAAGCACCTTTATGTATACTCCATTTGAAATAAAGCAAACTGGTTTCGCAGACAGAGGAGAAGGTGGAGAGCACAAGGATCCCAGAAGGCAATGTCCCACGAGCGGCAGAGTCCAAGGGAGTGGCCGCAGCCGACCTTCCCGCTAAGCAAGGCGACCTGCAACTTGCCCGCCCCACAGCTGTCCGGGTCACTAAGGCCACGGCTTCGACGTCTCTACTTGGGTCATCCCAGCATCCTGCCTCATCTCTAAGCGACGCCGCTGCGCCAACAACCTCTTCCCGCAAGGCCAAGAAGGGCCGGCAATCCTTCAATAACTTGATTGCACTGCTCAACGTTCATGCTGAGCCCCCGAGTCGCAAGGCAAGTTTTTTTTATTAAAGGTTTCTGACCAATAGTTGCTAATTGTGATTTCGGCTTGTGTGGTTGCTCAAATACAACACATAAGATGGGAACTGTACATGGCCGCCCGTTCCGTTTCACTGTGTGTCATGTGCATTTGAGAAGTTACCTGTACACCTTTCGCTTATTAGATTTCTTAAGTGGCAAGAAAACTCTCAATGCCCTTCCTTCAGCGGATAAGGCGACGTATTGTTAATTGTTGCTAAGAAGCAAGGCAACTAAACTGTTGTAAGTGTGAAAAGGCGCAATTGAATAAAAGCTAACGAATTTCATGTCAATAATCTCTGTCTTTACCCTCCGCGCCTTCTCTACGGGACGTTCTAGATGCCCTTTGCGACAACGTTTTCGCATGGTTATACCTTTCCAAGCGAAAGTTCCCCTTTGAAACTCTACCTGATTGTATCTCGGCTCTGTGTGAAATAGTCACTGCCGGGCCTACATATGGTCTTGAAAATTAAGCTTTGTGAAATTCACCACTGAGAGGCATGTTATCAGCCCTTTAGCAAAAAAGTTGTGTATCCAGGGGGACACAAAGTCTGACAGATGCTAACGCTGTTAATTGCCCAATTAACTAAGACTAAAACATTAACTTTTAGTAAATACAGCAAGCCCGAATGATTGTATTGAAAAGTGGGTGTCAGTGAAGTTTCTGCACAGAATTCTTGTAGCACAGGGGTCTCAAACAAGCGGACCGGTATCCTCTCGCTTGCAGCACGCGTCCCTGATGTGACTGTCTTCGTCTAGAATCATTGATGCGAAGAATCTTAGCAAGCTTGATCCAGTAGCGACCGCCCTCCACTGCGAATGCGCATCACCTCCTCCTGTCTCTCTCTCTCTCTCTCCACTCCTACGCTCTCCCTTTCTCGCCTCGCAGCGCGGTCGCAGGTATCGTATGCTAGCCTACTCTCACTCCCTCTTCTCCCTCTTGTAGGCATGTGTAGAAAACAGATTGAAGATGGAGCTCGGAGGCGAGGAAGAAGAAGCAGCCAGGGTCACGCTCTACACATTTTTTTTGTTCTGTCAACAATAAACCGAAGACGTATCGGTTATGCGGTCTCTCTGGTCCTTCTGAAACATGGTGCCGTGACTAGGATTGATCTGAAGACAGACGCAGAGACTTCAACCCCATTCGCAACAACGGGTTGAAGAACGAAGCAGTGGCGTCTGGCTCAAGGACGAACCGTCGAGAGAAGGACCACGACCGACGACTGTTGGTGACGCACATAAAAAGGCAAGAGCTCTTTCAACACGTTTTAGGCATGAATAAAAAGGTCCTATCGAAGAAGCGGAAGACGCTTCGAGTAAATGTGACGACGCTTACGAGCGAAATCGATAAGAAGATAGAAGAAGACGCCGATCGAGCGCAACTTATGACGCTTCTAAACCAGATGAAGAGCGTGTCACAGACGCTAAGACAAGTTAACGAACAGATAGAACCGTTCATTGAAGAAGACAGCGCGGAGGCAGAATTTGAAAGAGTTTTGCATTATGAGATGAAGATCGTCGCTGCAACGACAAAAATTGAGGAGCGATTACGCGAGTTAGAACAAGCGACGCAACTGACTACGAGAATAGTCACAGAACAGGCGAGTTCAGTGCAAGGTACTGACCAAATCTCGGAGACGCAAGAGCTTGTTAAGTTGCCACGCCTTGAAATGATCAAGTTTGATGGAAAAAAAAACAGCATGGCCAAGGTTTTGGCATCAGTTCGAGACATCGGTGTATAACAGAGTGAATATGCCGAAGAATCAAAAATTTAATTATCTTCTGGCGTCTCTGAGCGGGGAGGCTGCTTCCCTCATAGAAGGCTTACAGTTTTCTGATCAGAATTACGAGCATGCAGTCGCTCTTTTGAAAGAAACCTTCGGACGAGAAGATAATTTAAAAGAGAACTACATAAAAGAGCTTGCAAATTTGGAAGCAGTGAAGAGTCCTAAAGATGTAGATGGGTTGAAGAAACTCTTCCAAAAGTTGCAAGTGAACACACGAGCACTGCAGTCGTTAGGAGTGGAAATGGATAGTTACGCCACAGTGATAGCTCCTGTTGTAAAATCTGCGCTACCGGTGGATATGAGGATTGAGATGAAAATGAAGGAGTTAAAGAAAGGTGACAACAGACCAGCAATTACGGAATCGAACTCAGCGTCAAGAAACAGCACGAGCAGTTTGAAAGAAATTATGGAGTTTTTAAACATATATATACGCAGCAGAGAAGAAACTCGAGAGGAAAAATACGACGTGACCCAGTCACCACACAGTATGAGGCGGACTAGAACATCTACGCTTCAAAGCATATCGATTAAGAAATGCATCTTCTGTGAGATGACTGGACACTACACGGAAGATTGCAGAAGAAGCATTACTATGCAACAGAAGAAAGAAGCCTTACAACGGGAACGAAGGTGCTTCAGATGCACCAGACCTCACCACACGGCGAAGATATGCCGTGCTAACGTACGCTGCAAAACATGCAAGGGAAGGCACGCGACATCCATGTGTCGACCACGTACGCCTGCAGGAAAGTCAGCACAGCAGCAAAGCGGGGATGTTGAGCAGAGCAAGTACTTAAAAGCGCGCAACCTGACCGGTTAGACACCAGCAAGTCCTGCAACATGCACGCACAGCAGTCTGATGAACAGAAGTGCATACTACTGCAGACAGCCTTTTCGTGGACGAAGGGAGAAGGCAGCGGGTGCTACGCACGGATTCTGCTGGACAACGGGAGTCAGAGGACATTCATCCTCAAAAGCTTGTCAAGAAAACTAGCGTGCAAGGTAAAAAGATCCGAAAGGATTACTGTAGGATCATTTGGAGGAGGAGAGATGGAACTAGACATGAAAGTCGTCGAGGTCAGCGTGAGGAAGGATCCCATCTCGGAGCCAGTCACGATTGAAGCACTGGAGATAGAAGTTATATCCTGTGACGTGCTACCATCGCCACCATTGACAATACACGAAAAAGCAAGATCGATGGGAATTCATTTGGCTGATGACAATCAGAAGAAGGACAAAGAAAGAAAAAATATGGAAACTTCTATATTAATTGGAGCAGATTATTACTGGACTGTCGTCACTGGTCGCATTTGCGAGATTCATCCAAAAGTAATGGCAATAGAAACAATATTGGGATGGACGGTCCAAGGTCCTGTAGGACTTCATTGTGTGCCGCTGAAATCATCGACGGTTATGGTACTCAAGGTCAGTGCCAAGTCGGACACGACTGCGGACCAACTGCAGAGATTTTGGGACTTGGAAAACATGGGCATCAAGGAGAACCCAGCAACAAAGATGAACGATGAACATGTGCTAGACTACGTCCGACAAACAATGGAGTTCAAGGCAGGAAGATACCAAGTGCGGCTACCATGGAAGGAAAACGTGACATTGGACGACAACACCACCATTGCAGAGAAGAGGCTTATCCAGGTGACCAAAAATTATGCAAGGATAAAGATGAACTCCTAGCCTATGACAAAGCTATTCGAGAGTACTTTGAGCAAGAAATAGCAGAAAACGTCGAAGAAGATGCTGGATCCGATATACAGAACAAATTTGTATACTACATGCCGCATCAAGCAGTAATTAAGAAAGACCGAAACGAGAAAAATACGGATCGTCTTTGACGCATCGTCAAGCCAGAATCCAGGTGAATCCTTAAATGACAACTTGGAAAAGGGGCCAAACCTAAACCCCGACATCACAAGCTTGCTGATGAACTTTCGACATCACAAGATCGCTATGTCAGCCGACGTGGAAAAAGCATTCTTGCAGATCAAGATACATGAAAATGACCGAGACGCACTGCGATTCATATGGTGGGAAAGAATACCCAGCGAAGATATGCCAACCCCGAAGATAAAAACGTGGAGGATGACGAGGGTTACTTTCGGAACTACACCAAGTAGCTTCCTTCTAGCGGCCACGATTCATCGACATTAGGATAAATTCGAAGAAAAATATCCTGTAGTTGTGGCGCAACTCCGGAAAGGAATCTACGTCGATGACGTTTTACTAGGAGCCGACGAATACTCGACATCGACAAAGATATACAAAGAAGCACGAGATATTTTTCGCTATGCGGGAATGAATTTAAGAAAATGGATTTCAAATGACGCCGAGCTAAGAAAACACTTTGATGAAGAAGGAGAGGATCTGGATCGAGGGATAAGAAAAGAGGGACAAATCAAGATTTTGGGACTGAAATGGAATTTCGTAGACGACGTGTTGAGCTTTCCCGACACTACATGGCGAAATGACAAGGACACGAGACAACTCTCAAAAAGACAGGTTTTGCAGGACACGGCAAAGCTATATGACCCTTTAGGTTTTTTGACACCATTTTCAGTCAGAGCAAAAATATTGCTGCAAAAAATTTGGATGGATAAACTGAAATGGGATGACCCGTTACCAAGCCAGCATAGATCAACTTGGAAGGACTGGTCGGAGGAGCTTCAGCACTTAGATGACTTCACCGTTAACAGATGCTATGACAACAGACAAGCTGAAGTGAAAGCATCGACTCTGCACGTGTTCTCCGATGCGAGTCCAATGGCATATGGAGCAGTAGCATACACTGTAACGGAATACTCCGATGGAAGCAATGAAGCAAATTTAATCATTGCAAAGGGTAGAGTCGCTCCAATCAAAAAGATCACACTAGCAAGATTGGAGTTGTTGGCGGCCACAATATCAGTCAGATTGGCCAGTCATATAACCGAGAATTTCATCAGGAAACTGAGGAATGTGAAATTCTGGACTGACTCTCAAATTGTGTTATGCTGGATAAAGTCAAACAAGACGAAAGATCTGTTTGTTCGCAACCGCGCAGCAGAAATTAAGAGCAAGTCCAATGAGAGTCAATGGGGTTATGTTAAAAGTGATGAAAATCCTGCGGATTTTATGACAAGGGGGATGAAGATGAAACGTTTGCTGGACAGTGAATTATGGTGGAAAGGCCCCACGTGGATCAAGAATGAAAAACAAAGCCCTGATTATGACATCACGCATGAATCGGACAGTGATGACAACAAAGACGAAGAAAAGACAGTGGCATGCTTAACTACCACCACGAGTGAAGAAAAGATAATTGATGTGAGCAGATTTGGATCATACAAGAAAGCGTTACGAGTTACCGCGTGGGTGATGCGTTATATAGGAAACCGACGAAAAGAAAGGAAAACAGGTTCGCTGACAGGAGAAGAATTGGACAAGGCAGAGTTTGTGCTGATAAAGCAGGAGCAGAAAACGCTACAAAATGCAGTGACACGAACATATGACAACATGAATCTGTACGGCACGAACATCTTCGAAGATGATCAAGGTGTCCTGAGAGTAAAAGGGAGGCTTCAGTGGAGTGATTTGAGCTTTGATGAGAAGCATCCTATTATTTTACCAAGAGAAAGTCACTTTTCAGAACTCCTAGTTCTAAACGCGCATCAAATAACAATGCACGGTGGCGTTGCGGCAACATTGACACATCTAAGAATGAGGTTTTGGATTCTGCGTGCCCGACAGATGGTGTAATATGTGATAAAGAAATGCATCACATGTAGGAGATTCAATTCTAGACCAATGGCACAAGAAATTCCACCTCTACCAGCTGACAGGATTACACAGACGAGGCCATTCGACACTGTTGGTATAGACTTTGCTGGACCGCTAAATGCTCGAGAGGAGAAAGGCGGAAAAGTTACAAAGTTTTACATTGTGATATTTACGTGTGCAGTAACAAGAGCCATACAACTGGAGTTGGTCAAGAGGATGTCATCAGAAGCGTTTATACAAGCATTCCGAAGATTCGTAGCTAGAAGAGGATTGTGTACAACTATTTACAGTGATAATGCAAGAGCATTCAAAAAATCTGAGAAAGAGATGAACAAGATATTAAAGATGGAAGATGAAAGGGTTCAACAGTATACCAGTAACCTGAAAATAAAATGGAAGTTTATTGTAGAGTTAGCTCCATGGTGGGGAGGATTTTATGAAAGACTGATCAGAAGCTTTAAGACATCCATGGCAAAAACTATAGGTGCTCGACTTTTGGATGGAGAAGAACTACGGACTGTGGTTGTTGAAGCAGAAGGAGTACTTAACAACCGGCCTCTCCCTTATGTGTATTACGATCCTAACGAGCCACAACCCATCACACCGGCGGACGTTATAGGAGGCAGGCAAGCAATGAACAAGCAGGAAGAAAACAGACTCGGAGAATACAGTTTGCTGAATTACTGGAGTGCAAGAAAACAGGCTATGATAACATGGTGGACCAGATTTAAAAAGGAGTACCTGAGGGAGCTTAAGTGTGCCAGCAGAAAAACAGAGCGTCACGCAAATGTAAAAGAAGATGTACTTCTGCTTGGAGAAGCGCGAAAAAGAACTCGGTGGAAACTCTGCAAGATCGAAAAGATTTTTCCAGGCAAGGATGGACTAGTGAGAACATGCTTGCTTCGTACACCTGAAGGAAAATTAGTCAAGAGGCCGATTCAACTGTTGTATTCGCTCGAAGGTTGCTTCGGTTGAATCTGGCCGGCGGGAAGATGTAGAAAACAGATTGAAGATGGAGCTCGGAGGCGAGGAAGAAGAAGCAGCCAGGGTCACGCTCTGCACATTTTTTTTTGTTCTGTCAACAATAACCGAAGACGTATCGGTTATGCGGTCTCTCTGGTCCTTCTGAAACAGGCATGCCTCAAGCGGTGGGTGGGTGGGTAGGTAGGTAGGTAGGTTGGCAGGCAGGCAGGCAGGCAGGCAGGCAGGCAGGCAGGCAGGCAGGCAGGCAGGCAGGCAGGCAGGCGGGTGGGTGGGTAGGTAGGGTAGGGTAGGTAGGTAGGTAGGTAGGTAGGTAGTGTAGGTGGTAGGTGGGTAGGTGGGTAGGTGGGTAGGTGGGTAGGTGGGTAGGTGGGTAGGTGGGTAGGTGGGTAGGTGGGTAGGTGGGTAGGTGGGTAGGTGGGTAGGTGGGGTAGGGTAGGTAGGTAGGTAGGTAGGTAGGTAGGTAGGTAGGTAGGTAGGTAGGTAGGTAGGTAGGAGGTAGGTAGGTAGTGGTAGGTAGGTAGGTAGGTAGGAGGTAGGTAGGTAGGTAGGTAGGTAGGTAGGTAGGTAGGGTAGGTTAGGTAGGGGTAGGTATGGTAGGTAGTTAGGTAGGTAGGTAGGTAGTAGGTAGGTAGGTAGGTAGGTAGGTAGGTAGGTAGGTAGGATAGGAGGTAGGTAGGTAGGTAGGTAGGTAGGTAGGTAGGTAGGTAGGAGGTAGGTAGGTAGGTAGGTAGGTAGGTAGGGTAGGGTAGGTAGGTATGTAGGAGGTAGGTAGGTAGGTAGGTAGGTAGGTAGGTAGGTAGGTAGGTAGGTAGGTAGGTAGGTAGGTAGGTAGGTAGGTAGGTAGGTAGGTAGGTAGGTAGTAGGTAGGTAGGTAGGTAGGTAGGTAGGTAGGTAGGTAGTAGGTAGGTAGGTAGCGTAGGTAGGTAGGTCGGTAGGTAGGTAGGTAGGTAGGTAGGTAGGTAGGTAGGTAGGTAGGTAGGTAGGTAGGTAGGTAGGTAGGTAGGTAGGTAGGTAGGTAGGTAGGTAGGTAGGTAGGTAGGTAGGTAGGTAGGTAGGTAGGTAGGTAGGTAGGTAGGTAGGTAGGTAGGTAGGTAGGTAGGTAGGTAGGTAGGTAGGTAGGTAGGTAGGTAGGTAGGTAGGTAGGTAGGTAGGTAGGTAGGTAGGTAGGTAGGTAGGTAGGTAGGTAGGTAGGTAGGTAGGTAGGTAGGTAGGTAGGTAGGTAGGTAGGTAGGTAGGTAGGTAGGTAGGTAGGTAGGTAGGTAGGTAGGTAGGTAGGTAGGTAGGTAGGTAGGTAGGTAGGTAGGTAGGTAGGTAGGTAGGTAGGTAGGTAGGTAGGTAGGTAGGTAGGTAGGTAGGTAGGTAGGTAGGTAGGTAGGTAGGTAGGTAGGTAGGTAGGTAGGTAGGTAGGTAGGTAGGTAGGTAGGTAGGTAGGTAGGTAGGTAGGTAGGTAGGTAGGTAGGTAGGTAGGTAGGTAGGTAGGTAGGTAGGTAGGTAGGTAGGTAGGTAGGTAGGTAGGTAGGTAGTAGGTAGGTAGGTAGGTAGGTAGGTAGGTAGGTAGGTAGGTAGGTAGGTAGGTAGGTAGGTAGGTAGGTAGGTAGGTAGGTAGGTAGGTAGGTAGGTAGGTAGGTAGGTAGGTAGGTAGGTAGGTAGGTAGGTAGGTAGGTAGGTAGGTAGGTAGGTAGGTAGGTAGGTAGGTAGGTAGGTAGGTAGGTAGGTAGGTAGGTAGGTAGGTAGGTAGGTAGGTAGGTAGGTAGGTAGGTAGGTAGGTAGGTAGGTAGGTAGGTAGGTAGGTAGGTAGGTAGGTAGGTAGGTAGGTAGGTAGGTAGGTAGGTAGGTAGGTAGGTAGGTAGGTAGGTAGGTAGGTAGGTAGGTAGGTAGGTAGGTAGGTAGGTAGGTAGGTAGGTAGGTAGGTAGGTAGGTAGGTAGGTAGGTAGGTAGGTAGGTAGGTAGGTAGGTAGGTAGGTAGGTAGGTAGGTAGGTAGGTAGGTAGGTAGGTAGGTAGGTAGGTAGGTAGGTAGGTAGGTAGGTAGGTAGGTAGGTAGTAGGTAGGTAGGTAGGTAGGTAGGTAGGTAGGTAGGTAGGTAGGTAGGTAGGTAGGTAGGTAGGTAGGTAGGTAGGTAGGTAGGTAGGTAGGTAGGTAGGGTAGGTAGGTAGGTAGGTAGGTAGGTAGGTAGGTAGGTAGGTAGGTAGGTAGGTAGGTAGGTAGGTAGGTAGGTAGGTAGGTAGGTGGTATGGTAGGTAGGGTAGGTAGGTAGGTAGGTAGGTAGGTAGGTAGGTAGGTAGGTAGGTAGTAGGTAGGTAGGTAGGTAGGTAGGTAGGTAGGTGGTAGGTAGGTAGGTAGGGTAGGTAGGTAGGTAGGTAGGTAGGTAGGTAGGTAGGTAGGTAGGGTAGGTAGGTAGGTAGGTAGGTAGGTAGGTAGGTAGGTAGGTAGGTAGGTAGGTAGGTAGGTAGGTAGGTAGGTAGGTAGGTAGGTAGGTAGGTAGGTAGGTAGGTAGGTAGGTAGGTACAGCAGCCTTTTCTCTCACAGTAAATGCATTTATTATTGCAGGAAGAGAACCCCAGCGTTGATATGCGGTGCATTGTGAAAGCGCTTCTGGTACCGTTTGTCATATCGGTGGCTGTGGGACTCATCGTCTTTCTGCAAACCCATGGACAAATTAAGCGGGACAGGTTTTGTACCACGAAAGGCTGCGAGGAACATAAGTAAGCGTTTGAACCTTTCTTTAAATAACTGCATTAATATTTCCATCTGGAATTGAGCTCTTGGTTTAGTAGAAAACATTGGTTCTTCGCCCCTCGATTAAACCACCTCCTTGTTCAGCCTGAGCTGGGGGCAACATTGTATGCCTGCTTGAAGAAATGTAATTATACGCTGAAAACCTTGCATCCCCCGGGCCCTATTTCTCTTGCTTCAAAACAAAGATTGACATTCGCCTATTGTTTCTCACTACCATTTCTTTAACTGTGCTCACTTAGTGCTCACAGGTCACATTCCATATGTGTGTTGCCAGCACGACATTGCCGTTTGAGCAGTTTACTTTTCACGTGAGGAAACTGAAGAAAGAAAAATTAATGCTGTTAATTTTAGAAAAATACCTCCCAAAAATGTCCCACTTTGTATAGGTGTCACTATTTGTCAAATCTCAGCATGCAAGCGCAAAGGCGTAAATACATTTGGAATGACTGCCCGATATCAACACAATTAAGAGATCAATTAGTGAAAAAAATGCAACCGCCACAACAAAGGACACAGACTACGATAGGGCTGGTGAGGAAGAGCATACGTTGGCAAATTAACCGAACTTGCTGTGTCGCGTAGTGAGCGATGACTGTAGCTTGTAGTTTCAGTGTCTATGTTACTTCTTCGCAGTGAGGTGTGCGCAGGCATAACACTTGATCCCTCGTCTATATTATATACACGTGTGCCTCTTGTAGTCTGAACGTGGCCATCTCTACAGAACATTCGTCACAGCGTGTGCAACAAACACACCTTACCAACGAGATGAACGACATTTCACATTTGGCGCAGATAGAACCGTCTTCTCCGCAAATAATAAGAATTACTACTGACATCTCTTTTCCTCTCACTTGCAGGAATCGCATTGAGACTTAGCTGGACAAAAGCGTGGATCCTTGCGACGATTTCCGTGCTTACGTCTGTGGAGGCTGGGCATCTCGCAAGGAGTTCCGACTGTCACGCTCCCAGATGAGTGATAGGCACTTGGCCTGGCTCTACAAGCTTCCAAAGACACTGGACTCAGGCATTGCACACTTTCCTATAGGCAGGAAAGTTGACGCGATGTTCAAAAGCTGCGTGACACCGGGGAATTCGCAAGTGAACGTCATGAAAGAATTTATGAAGGAACGAGGCATGCTCTGGCCAGAAAAACCACCAGAAGATGTTGACCCAGCGATGGTGCTCTTCGACCTTTCTTTCAACTGGAATGTGCAGCTGTGGTTTACCCTGAAGGTCCTGCCAGCCATTCCAGGAAAGGTCAAGCGGCGTATATTTTTCATGCTTAACGACCTCATAGTATTTGGAAGAATGTGTGGAGCATGATCCCACCACAATACAACTATGGACACTACACCACTGTCTTCAAGATGTTCGCGAACGACACGAGCAATTTTCCGGACGCCCAGAGAGGTGCGCTGACAATACAAACGGTGAATTACGTTTTCAACACCTTGGCACCGTCATGTCCTTGTAAAGCCCGGATACCGTCACTGTTCCGCCTCGGTGACATTGACAATATCACTTCTCTTCTCAAGGGAGCACGCATAAGGGACATGTTCAATGCCGTGTTGGGTATCTCTCCACCCGTCGCATTGGACGAATTGGTGCTCTTAAATGACCTGTCGCTGCTTAAAATCGTCGAGACAATACTCAGGCATTTCAACGACACAGTTCTGTTGCGCCACGTGTCCTATCTATTTGTATACACGTATGCGGCAGTGGCCTATCCCATGGGCTTTATGCTGGTACTTCATGGCAGTGAGGCACGCGCCAAGCAGGAACTGCCCCGTTTCTGTGCTGGCCAAATCGAGCCAAGTTTCAAGCTTCTTGTAGCTGCCATGTCTTCCGTCACGCACTTTTCTGACGAGGAACGGCGCCTTGTCGTCGAGCACCTCGATCACATCGTAGAGGTAAGCGCGTAAGAAGCAGCCACGGCACGCGTGAAAGAGATCTGGTCGACGAGTAACTATATTTGAATTTTTATAGCTAACATTCTGACATGTGTAAAGAAAAAATGATGCTTTTCGCGCACTGTAACAGTGAAAGCCTAACGTCTGCTGCACACATCCTAATTTGTTGAAATTTAACTTTAACTTTCGGGTACCAGACTTCTTACCAGCCCTATCGAGTCATATTGTTAGAAAGAGGTATCAACTTATCCTCGCGTTCTGATTGGATTCTAATGTTGCTCTTCCCTACGTTTATCTGCCATTCACTTCGTCCGCACAGCCTACGGACGGCCTGCCTTTAACTTGGTAATGATGCGTAATGACGTCATCATGGGACGTCACAGGATGACAACATCTAAGACCTAGGGCGCCTGGGCATTAGTGCCGCATCCTTCTCCAGCCGTGTTTGTTTAAGGGGCTGCTCAACGAAACATCACCGGGCGTTGCCCCAAAGCGCACTAAAACTGCTCCGACTTTAAAGAACAGACTGGTTTCTTCTTTGCTTTTACTATCCTTCCTGCAAACGCTATGTTATGCTTTTCACTTATTCATACAATGCGTGGACAATTTCCGCACTTGCGTTCAGATCATCAGCGTTTCGGGCTTTTCTGCTACACGTTGTTACGTGCGCTTGTGCAGTTGAAAAAGGATAAGACAAAGCGAAATTGTTTGATCGCGCACAACATTCATGCGAGGCAGTACAGAACAGGCTTGCGACAGCATGGGAGGGCAGGGTGCCACAAGAATTATATCATTTGTATATATATATATATATATATATATATATATATATAGAGAGAGAGAGAGAGAGAGAGAGAGAGAGAGAGAGGTATGAGTGAGATATGGCACAACGGGAGCGTTGTCAACAAGGATAAATATATTTATTTCCCAACAGTTTCGGGAGGGGTCCTCCCTTCATCAGGGGATGAGTTATATATATATATATCATCAGGGGATGAGGTCAATATATATATATATATATATATATATATATATATATATATATATATATATATATATATATATATATACTGGCCACCCTGGTGCAGTATCTGGCCACCCCCTCCCGTAGGCATTCGTCAATTAACTCACGGCCCTCAGTCCCCACCAGCTGCGGAGCAACTGACCACGGCGGCGGTCAGATCTGCAAAACAGCAGAGGGCGCTAGGAATCTCTGGATACGGACAGGCCACCATTGGAACTTGAACTTAGCAACGTTTAACGTTAGAACGTTATCTAGAGAGGGAAGTCTAGCTGTATTATTCGAGGAGCTAGAAGGCATTAAATGGGATATAATAGGGCTGAGTGAGGTTAGGAGGACAGATGAGGCCTATACTGTGCTACAGAATGGGCACGTAATTTGCTATCGGGGCTTGGCAGACAGAAGATAACTGGGAGTTGGGTTCCTAATTCACAGAAACATAGCTGGCAACATAGAGGATTACTATAGCATTAATGAAAGGGTGGTAGGCATTGTAATTAAACTGAATAAAAGATACAAAATGAAGGTAGTACAGGCTTACGCGCCTACATCCAGCCATGATGACGCTTCAGTTGAAAGCTTCTATGAAGACGTAGAATCGGCAATGAGTAAGGTGAAAACACAGTATCCTATAGTAATGGGCGACTTTAATGCAAAGGTAGGGAAGAAGCAGGCTGGAGACCAGGCAGTAGGAGATTATGGCATCGGCACTAGAAACGCCAGAGTAGAGCTACTAGTAGAATTCGCAGAACGCAATAATCTGCGTATTTTGAATACCTTCTACCGAAAACGAGAAAACCGCAAGTGGACATGGAGGAGCCCTAATGGCGTAAATAAGAACGAAATAGACTTTATAATGACTGCACACCCAGGAGTCATGCAGGATGTGGAAGTGGTTGGCAAGGTAAGATGCAGTGACCATAGAATGGTACGGTCTCGAATCCGCCTAGACTTGAAGAAGGAACGACAGAAACTGATACGCAAGAAGCCAATCAATGAGCTTGCACTGAGAGGGAAAGTACAGGAATTCAGAGTGTCACTGCAGAACACGTACTCTGCTCTTAGCGAGGAAACCAACCTTAGCGTAGATACAATGAATGATAATCTGACGAGTATCATCACGGCGTGTGCAGTGGAAGTTGGAGGCAGGGTAGCTAGACGGGACACCGGCAAGCTTTCCCAGGAAACGAAGAACCTAATTAGGAAGCGTCAAATCATGAAAGTGTCAAGTACAACAGACAAAATAGAACTGGCAGAGCTTTCGAAGTTGATAAATAGACGTAAAGTATGCGATGTAAGAAGGTATAACATGGAAAGAATTGAGCACGCTCTGAAAAACGGAGGAAGCATCAAAGCAGTGAAGAGGAAACTTGGGATAGGCAAAAGGCGGATGTATGCACTAAGGGACAAAGAAGGCAAAATAACTACCAATATGGATAGGATAGTTAAAATAGCGGAGGAGTTTTACAGAGATCTGTAGAGTAGCCGAGACAACCATGACCTTAATAATATAAGAACTAGCAGTAACCCAGACGACACCCCACCGGTAATGATAGAAGTCAGAGAAGCTTTGGAGAGCATGCACAGAGGAAAAGCTGCTGGTGAGGATCGGGTAACATCAGATCTGCTGAAAGATGGAGGACAGATTGTGTTAGAAAAACTAGCCACTCTATTTACGAGGTGTCTCCTGACGGGAAAAGTACCAGAGTCTTGGAAGAACGCTAACATCATCTTAATACATAAGAAATGAGATGACAAGGACTTGAAGAATTACAGGCCGATCAGCTTGCTCTCTGTAGTATACAAGCTATTTACAAAGGTAATTGCTAGCAGAGTAAAGAAAACATTAGAATTCAATCAACCAAAGGAACGAGCAGGATTTAGAACAGGCTACTCAACAATTGACCACATTCATACTATCAATCAGGTAATGAAGAAACGCTCAGAGTATAACCAACCACTATACATAGCCTTCATAGATTACGAGAAGGCGTTTGATTCAGTAGAAATAAAAGCCGTCATGCAGACACTGCGGAATCAGGGCGTAGATGAAATATATATAAACATTCTGGAAGAAATCTACAGGGGATCAACTGCTACCATAGTGCTTCATAAAGAAAGCAACAGAATACCAATCAAGAAGGGTGTAAGGCAGGGGGACACAATCTCCCCAATGCTATTCACTGCGTGCTTACAGGACGTTTTCAGAAGCCTAGAATGGGAACAGTTAGGGATAAGAGTTAATGGAGAGTACCTCAGTAACCTGCGCTTCGCCGATGACATTGCATTGCTGAGTAACTCAGGGGACGAATTGCAACTCATGATTACGGAGTTAGACAAGGAGAGCAGAAAGGTGGATCTTAAAATTAATCTGTAGAAAACGAAAGTAATGTACAACAACCTCGGAAAGGAGCAGCGCTTTGCGATAGGTAATATTGCACTTGAAGTTGTAAAAGACTATGTCTACTTAGGGCAGGTAATAACTGCAGAGCCTAACCACGAGATTGAAGTAACTAGAAGAATAAGAATGGGGTGGAGCACATTCGGCAGGCACTCTCAAATTATGACAAGTAGATTGCCACTGTCCCTCAAGAGGAAGGTATATAACAGCTGTATCTTGCCGGTACTTAGCTACGGAGCAGAAACCTGGAGACTTACAAAGAGGGTTCAACTTAAATGCAGGACGACGCAGCGGGAAATGGAAAGAAAAATGGTAGGTGTAACCTTAAGAGACAAGAAGAGAGCAGAGTGGATTAGGGGACAAACGGGAGTTAAGGATATCATAGCTGCAATAAAGAAGAGAAAATGGACATGGGCCGGGCATGTAGCACGTAGACAGGATAACCGCAGGTCATTAAGGGTCACCAACTGGATTCCCAGAGAAGGGAAGCGGGGTAGGGGGAGACAGAAGGTTAGGTGGGCAGACGAGATTAAGAAGTTTGCGGGTATAAATTGGCAACAGCAAGCACAGGACCGGGTGAACTGGCGGAACATGGGAGAGGCCTTTGTCCTGCAGTGGACGTAGTCTGGCTGATGATATATATATATATATATATATATATATATATATATATATATATATATATATATATATATATGCGGACTAAAAGGGCTTAGTCCCGGATGCCTTATCATGAATAGACAGCGTCCGTCACGAATTTCGCGCAAAGAAGCGTGCTAGCTTTTTCAGAAACTGCTTAGGGGTAGTTTAAAATAAAAATATGTGAGACCTTGTGCTTCATTCCAGCACTGATAGTCTAGAAAATACAAATCTTGCATCGTCTTCTCGTGCAGGAACTTTTATGTAGATTTATAGCATGTGCAAGTTAGCCATTGGAATGCCTATTCTACTGAAGGTAGCCTTGATTTCTGAAATATGCGAACACGTTTGTGTGCAACAAGGCGTGGTAGCTGAAAGGTGATGGCAACGCACCACGAAGCAAAAGCACGCCTCAAGTATTTCCAACCATTATGACCACAGTTCTCAATATCATGAGAGCACAATATTGTCACGAACAAAACAAGACCTGCAGCCAGGAGTTCACTTGAACCACAGCAACGAAGATGTTCTCTTCTTCTTCGTGCCCAAAAACGCGTATGAGCCACAGTGGCTCGTTCATCAATGGTGGCATTACCCCCTCTCCCAAAAAGCATCGTCTCGATGCTGTACATGAAGGCAAAAAAATTAAAGAAAATTGGATGAAAATTAGCATGCGAGCAAAATGAATGGCGTAAGGCGGAATAACGTAGTTGGTTGTGGGGACAAAAGGTAAATGAGAAATAAGAAAAATAGGAAAATGTAAGGAAAAGACGAAACAAAAAGAAAGACGCGAAGTTACCAATAAAGTCAGTCACTCACTGGCGATTCACAGCGCGAAAAGTATGGTTTGAGACGTGAAACGTGAATGACTTCAGTTTGCGGGGTGAAACGGGAACGTCTCGAATTGCCTTGTGGTAGAACCTCGTAAGTGACGTCGCTGAGACGTCGCACAACCTTGTAAAGGCCGAAGTAGCGGTGAAGAAGCTTTTCGGAACGTCCACTCTGTCGGATAGGGGTCCACACCCAGACTTCATCACCTGGCTTAAAAATAACTTCACGGTGGCGAAGATTGTAGCGGCGCGCGTCTGCGGTTTGGTGACGTTGAATACGGTGACGAGCAAGTTGACGGGCCTCTTCTGCGCACTGCGTGAATTTGGCGGCATCCGTGTGGTATATTCTTAAGTTGTCGGGCAGGAGCATGGCGTCGAGCATCGTCGTGACGTCGCGACCGTGGAGTAAGTGAAAAGGTGTGAAACCGGTACTTTCTTTAACAGCAGTGTTATACGCAAAAGTTACGTAGGGAAGTATGGTGTCCCAGTTCTTGTGATCAATGTCCACATACATTGACAGCATGTCTGCAATTGTCTTATTGAGTCGTTCAGTCAGCCCATTTGTTTGCGGGTGGTAAGCCGTTGTTTTACGATGTTCCGTGCCACTTAATCGCAAGACTTCCTGCAGCATCTCTGCGGTGAAAGCTGTCCCACGATCAGTTATGACGACAGCTGTAGCACCGTGACGTAAGACGATGCTGTTAACAAAACAAATTGGGCGACATCTGCTGCGGTGGCTTTTGGAAGTGCCTTGGTTTCACAGTAGCGTGTTAAGTAGTCTGAAGCGACGACAATCCACCGGTTTCCAGACGAAGACGTGAGGAATGACCCCAGCAAGTCCATGCCAATCTGATGAAAGGGCGCCTTTGGTGGGCCAATTGGGTGCAGTAGTCCCGCTGGTCGTAAAGGTGGAATCTTACGTCGCTGACAGTCGCGACATGTGCGAACGTAGTGCTTCACAGTCTTCGCGAGACGTGGCCAGTAGTAGGAGCGTTGAATCCGTTGCAGCGTGCGCGTATAGCCGAGGTGTCCGGATGATGGCTCATCGTGACATGCACGTAAAATGTCACCACGAAGCGTAGTTGGCACAACAAGCAGATACATAGCTTGTGTAGAATGAAAGTTCTTTTTATAAAGCACTCTATCACGGAAACAAAAGGAAGATAGTGAGCGCGCAAAGCTTCGAGGAAGGTGGGAATTGCGTCCTTCCAGGTAGTCAATGAGCGGGATGAGCTCCGAGTCGTGACGCTGTTGCTCAGCTAAGCTGGTCGCTGATACGGCAGAAAGAAAAGTGTCGTCGTCTTCAAGGTCAGTGTTGGCATTTTCGACCGGTGCACGTGAGAGACAGTCGGCGTCGGTGTGTTTCCGCCCAGATTTGTGGACGATGGTGACATCGAAATCTTGTAGCCGAAGGCTCCGTCGTGCTAGACGACCTGAAGGATCTTTGAGATTCGCGAGCCAACAAAGGGAATGGTGGTCGCTAGCTACCCTGAAGGGGCGGCCATACAAGTATGGGCGGAAATTTGTTATGGCCCAGACAACAGCGAGGCATTCCTTTTCGGTTGCAGAATAGTTTTTCTCCGCTGGGGATAACGTTCTGCTCGCATAAGCGATCACGCGCTCGACGCCATTTTGCCACTGAACTAATACCGCTCCTAGTCCAACGTTGCTGGCGTCAGTGTGTAATTCCGTGTCAGCGCTTTCGTCAAAATGACCTAGTACAGGCGGAGCCTGGAGGAGGTTTCGGAGGGTGTCGAACGCATGGCACTGATCGGGACCCCAAACAAACGAGACACCGTCTTTTGTAAGCTTGTTGAGGGGTTCAGCAATCTTCGAGAAGTTTTTGACAAAGCGCCTGTAATACGCACAGAGCCCCAGAAATCGGCGTAGGTCGCACTTATTTGTGGGCACGGGAAAGGTGGCAACGGCGCGGGTTTTCTCGGGGTCTGGGCGGATGCCGGCATGGCTCACAACGTGACCAAGGAACTTCACTTCTTCATATTCAAAATGACATTTGTCGGGTTTGAGAGACAACCCCGCTGTTCGAATTGCCTGAAGAACTGCATGATGGCGTTGGACGTGTTGTTCAAACGTGTCTGCAAAGACCACGACGTCATCAAGGTAAACAAGACATGATTGCCATTTGAGCCCCGTGAGAACCGTATCCATCATTCTTTGAAAAGTAGCTGGCGCTGAGCATAGACCGAAAGGCAACACTTTAAACTCGTACAGACCGTCGGGAGTAATAAACGCCGTCTTTTCGCGGTCGCGCTCGTCCACTGCAATTTACCAGTAGCCGCTACGCAAATCCATGGAGGAAAAATATTTAGCGTTGCGTATACGGTCCAACGAGTCATCTATCCGGGGTAGAGGATAAACGTCCTTTTTGGTGACCTTGTTCAGTTTACGGTAATCAACGCAAAAACGCAACGTACCATCCTTCTTCTTTACTAGCACAACTGGCGAAGCCCAGGGACTGGTCGATGGCTGAATAACGTCGTCCTGAAGCATCTGCTGGACTTGGTCACGTATAGCATCTTGCTCTTTTTGCGACACCCTATAGGCATGTTGTCGGGTGGGTCTCTCAGTAGGTTCCGTGATGATACGATGTTGAGCAAGTGGTGTCTGTTTAACCTTTGACGTAGTGGCAAAGCAGTCTTGAAATGAGCCGAGTATACGCAAAAGGCTTTCTCGTTGCGCCGAAGGTAGTCTCTCGTTTACGTCGAGAGTGCTCACGAAGGCCTCGTCAGGGTGGCCATTCGATGAAAATGAAGCTAACGTAGATGGACCATCGGCATCGGCAAGTTCTTCACAATATGCAATGGCAGTGTGTCTCGTTAGGTGGCGATATTCGTCGCTGAAGTTCGTGACCAGCAGGTGAGCATGCCTATTGCTAGGCTGAATGATTCCTCGGGCAACACAGATTTGTTGTGAAATAAGGAGAGACAAATTGGCCTCTGCAATTACCGCGTCAGACAGGTCCTGTCCCAATTCTACTTTGACAAAGAGGCTGCTTCGAGGTGGGAGAGTCAGAGAATCGTCGGTAACACGGAGCGCTCTTTTCCGGAATTGCGTACTGTCAGTTGCAGCGCAAAAAGGATCCTCGAACGACACAAGTAATTCACGGAGGTCGATAACGGCGCCGTATTCACGAAAGAAGTCCATTCCTAGAATGACTGGCCGAGAGCACACGCGCAATACGAGGAAAGAGCCCGCAAATGTTGACGTACGTATTCGAATGAGTGCCGTGCACATACCAGTAGGCGTCACCAGATGGCCACCAGCCGTGCGCAACTGAGGTCCTTGCCAAGGCGTGGTAAACTTCCCGACTTCAGATGCCAGTGTTGCGCTCATTACGGAATAGTCGGCACCGGTGTCGACGAGGGCGTTAACAGCATGATTGTCGACGAAGACGGCAATTTCGGCAGAAACAATCTTTTTGCTGTCGGAGAACACTGCAAAACCGGAATCGCCCTCGTCTGGTCGTTGCGTCGAAGGAGGGTCTTTTACAGTTCGCCGGGCCGCGACTTCACCTCCAGAAGTCGCCGTTCCTAGTTTCCCCTGCGGGGACTTGGTGACCGGCTCCTGAAAGGAGCGGAAGACGATGAGGGCAAACTGGGTGACGTAGACCGGCGAGGCGATGGTGATCTCGACTGGTAGTGCTGAACAGTCGAAGGTGTTCGCTGGCCCGTGAGATAGGCTTCGATTTCGCGGGGGCGCTCACCGTAGCGCGGGCATCGAGCATCAGGGTGGAAGCCGCGGAGACCTAGTTGCCGGTATTGACAGTTCCGGTATACGTGACCCGCTTCGCCACAGTGATAGCAGAGCGGACGGTTATCCGAGGTGCGCCACGTGCTTGCCTTGCTACCACTTTGTCTTGAGATAGACGGCGGATAGGTGGGTGGGCTCGAAAACCTTGAGCCGAGAGGTGGGCTTGAAGCAGTGTCGTGAAATGGCTGCATAGCCTGGTAGCTTGGCCGCATAGCAGTATCTGTAGCCGGTGGCGCAGGGGATCGCAATGCCGCTGCGTATGTCAGGACTGGGGCCTCGGGAATCGGCGGTGCGATTGGGGCTAGGGGTGTGACGGCCTGCCGGACTTCTTGTCTGATTACATCCGCGAGGGCTGACCCAGGTGGATGGGATCCCACTGCCTGCAGCTGTCGCAATTCGCCCCGAACGATACTTCGAATGAAGTCTGCGAGGGTCTGTCTCTCGCTGTCAGAGCCGATAGAGCATGTGGTGGCCGGGATCTGGCGTTCGTATTGAGACGACTGCTGCTGCAGCGTACGTTCCATCGTAGCTGCCTCACTGATGAACTGGGCGACTGTCGTTGGTGGATTTCGCACGAGCCCAGCGAAAAGCTGTTCTTTTACTCCGCGCATCAAATGGCGCACCTTCTTTTCCTCAGGCATGGCAGGGTCCGCGCGCTTGAAGAGTCGAAGCATGTCCACGACAAACATGGATACACGTTCATTCGGCCGTTTGTTTCTGCTGGATATCGCTTGTTCGGCCCTCTCCTTCCTTTCAGTGTTGCGAAAGGCGTCACGGAGCTGTCGGCTAAACTCTTGCCATGTTGCAAAGGAGCCCTCATGGTTCTCGTACCACGTCTTCGCAGAATCCTCAAAGTAGAAATAAACTCGGCGCAGCTTGCGAACATCGTCCCATTTGTTGATACTGGCAACCCGATCAGAGTGGTCTAGCCAGTCATCAACATCCTCGAAGATGTCTCCATGGAACGGCTTTGGTGTCTGTGGCACGTGAACAACATGGGCGAGAAGAGAATCATGGCCATCGCTGGTTTGTACTGCCTGGCTTGTCATCGCAGTTGCCATCTTTCTGGTTGTCGATGCCAAGGGACCAAATTCAGGGGGTAATCCACGCAGGCGCCGGCTGATTCGTGCTCTGCGAGATGTAGCTGTCTCCACGATGGCCGACACAGCCGAAGTACACGTACCCAGCACCTCCACCAGTAATGTCACGAACAAAACAAGACCTGCAGCCAGGAGTTCACTTGAACCAGAGCAACGAAGATGTTCTCTTCTTCTTCGTGCCCAAAAACGCGTATGAGCCACAGTGGCTCGTTCATCAATGGTGGCAATATTAACGTTATTTGCAAAGCACATCTACAGGTCAAAACTTTTATTGCAATTATTTGGACACTCTCGGCTGGACTGTGCCGCCGGCGTCGCTGACGTTACTCACCGTATGTATATATATATATATATATATATATATATATATATATATATATATGTGTGTGTGTGTGTGTGTGTGTGTGTGTGTGTGTGTGTGTGTGTGTGTGTGTGTGTGTGTGTGTGTGTGTGTGAAAACGCAAGAAAGAATACAATCCAGAAAAAGACTCCAGCGCGCAGAATCACACGTGGAAACTCCGCGTCGTGAATGCGAGGCGTTAACCACTGAGCCACCAAGGGGTAACTCCTTCAACTTTTAAACGGCAAGCTATTTATATTCCACTTACCGCTGTTGGCGGGCATCTCGGGAGAGGTGGGGGGGGAGAACTATCGTGCTTTCAGAATTATCAGCAAGATGGCGCAATGAGCGCACGGCGGCTCTCATCTCCCACGCGTTCTTTAGCCCGCGGAGAGGAGGGAGTGGACGGGGTGATGCAAGGACTATTTCTCGCGCGCCCTTATCTCACGGTGGGGAGGATAATACGTCTTGGCTGGCGTTAGACTTGAACTGGAGCGATTCTGTTGTAGTTACTGGGCGCACAAAGGTCGCTGCAATCATTGCATAGCCTCCGTTTGCGAAAAAGGCGCACTTTTCAGACACAGCAAAGTAACACTGAGACGCTTATTCGCGTTCATTTGTACCTGTGAGTATGTTTCGTGCGTCATTTGTGCGTGAGAAACGCGGGGCACGTTTCGATCTGCTTGCCATTCTGCGTGCGATCTTTCAATTTGTTGCTATCGCGTCCATTACTTCGCCTTTGCGGCAAAGCTGTGACTTTTTCTTGATAATATTCACACAAAGGCACGACCGATATTCATATCAAATTGTGGCGCATTGTTTTTCTGTCGCAGGTGGCATCGAACAAAACGAGGGCCTGTGAGTGGTTGGACGCCAAGATCAAAGATATGGCGGTGGAGAAGCTGAGCAACGTCCGCACAGTCTTGTGGCCTTCGAAGAAGTTTCTGGCTGCGAATGTGCTGGAGGAAGTCTACAAAAGCTTTCCCGACCACGCTTCCTCGTTTACAAAGTTCTGGATCGAGACGCGCCGCAGTCAACGCCAACTGTTCGGATCTGAAGCGGCCGCTGAGGAGTTGGTGCTCGGCGACAATGCCAAGTTGCCGTACGTGAACTACGTAGACATGCTCAACCGTCTGTCCCTCTCCCTGGGAGCGCTGGCACCACCACTTTACTATCCCGATGGCACCAACGCCATGTTGCATGGTGGCATCCTGTACATGTACGCCCGTGCCCTTTTGGGTACCGTTGACAACAAAGGAATTATAGTAAGCATGTGACCGTTTCGTAGCGAAACACATTGACAACAGTGAAATTGTAGATCAAGTGATTGGCTTTGTGGGGGATCCTGAGTATATTGATTGATATGTGGAGTTTAACGTCCCAAAACCACCATATGATTATGAGAGACGCCGTAGTGGAGGGTTCCGAAAATTTTGACCTCCTGGAGTTCTTTAACGTGCACACAAATCTGAGCACACGGGCCTCCGAAATTTCCGCCTCCATCGGAAATGCAGCCGCCGCAGCCGAGATTCAATCCCATGACCTGCGGGTCAGGAGCCGAATACCTTAGCCACTAGACCACCGCGGCGGGGTGGGGTATGCTGAGGAGAAAGTGCGGCGTGGGCAATCGCCCACACAAAGCCTGTGTCGGCACCACCACTCCCCACTCTGCATTGCCTCTCGTCCATCTCCTACGATCGATTGTGACAACAGTGGAACCGCTGTGAGCGCAAATTAACTGTATTTATGCTGTCATAGGATTTTTGTCGTGGTAGTAAGTACTAGTGACGACCCCCCCTCACCTCAAGCGACCTATTTCCCCCCTCCGCCTACTAAAGGTGAGTGGCTCGATCCATTCATCGAATGGATGTGCCACTATACTGAATAATCGTCCTATTTTATGCCCAAAGACTATTGTAGACACAAAGAAGTGTTAGCTATTAACCTTCGTAAGAGGTGTTACAGCACTCTCGTGAATCACGTGGTGTACTAACGTATGTTTGGGAGCGTTTATGAAACTTTCCTTTGCCCTTCACAGTCCTGTACTTCAAAACACTGCATAACGCAGAAATAAAGAGAGAACAGTAGACGTTTGAGTGGGTGGCCAATCTTTTTAACATCGATGTTATGAAAAATGACAATATTTCCAATGTACCTCTGAGGATTGCTGGTGGATCAGGTTAGACACGTATGTCAGATACGACAGACGTACAAGACGTTGACCCGAGTCCCAAATACACAACTACATTGTATTGTCAGCCACTTTTTCGGTATGGTCTGCTACCGTCGGGGCTGTTTTTTCCGTCGCTGTCGCCATGCGTCAAAGGATTATAATATCGTGCTATGTCGTCTGCTTCAAGTCCAAAAGAAACAAAAGAAACCTTGCTAGGTTAGCCGATTATTGCGGTTCAACCAGGGAGAAAACGTACGAAAGCATGGAGCAAGGAAATGCTACGAGAGATCGCCACGTTACAATTTTGGAGCATAGTTTAACAATTTAGGTTAGAAATCCACTCTGGTAGCTAGATAGGCATGCAAGCGCTAATATTGGTAGGCTCACTTTTTTTTAATATCTGCTGACAGCACTGCACTCTTCCAATCCTACCAAGGAGGCCCAACGCGCTGGTCGGAATGGGTGGCATCAGATAGTGATGGCTTGCTAGCGGTATCACGTGAAGATTTCTCCCTTTTTTTTTTTCTCTTTCCACCGTGGGTGACAGCTTCACAGGGGAGTCCCGGTGGAAGGCCGGAGGAGGGAAGAGATTTAGGTATGCATGGCTCCGTTAGGACCCTTAAATGGCCGAGCCTGGTCGCGCGCACCCTATCTCACTAGAGATCAGCAGACGGATCAGATATTTGTATTTATTGTGTGCTTAGAGCACAGTTTGCAGTGAATCAATAGAAAACTCGTATATCGATTTGCTCGGTGTCTCCTAGAACCAGTGTTTTGTGTAGTCACGGCAGGGCGGATGCTAATGGAGTTAATTCTTAGGCTTAACTTGTGTACGGGAGCAATTGGCTCCTATTGCGCTGAATCTTTCCACCTGAGGTGAAATTGGACATTTTCTACTTTAAGAGGCATCTTGCTTTTCTTCAGTCTTTTCAGCTGAAGTTGCAGGCAATAACCGGTTAAAGGTGGCTATTATAAGCGTACTCTCATCCACTGCAGTAGTTCCTTTTAGCTGACGAGCAGCGCTGGGCAGTACCTTAGATACTTTTTGCGCATCTTGTATTTGTATCGCGATACGTCCCGCAAGACGAGTATCTGTGGTGGTTTTTACGTTACATTCGATAATGTATCATGTATCTTAAGATACAAGATACTGCAGTCAGTGCCACACTGAGCGAAACAATTATCGCTGATTAAACTGCCCTTCTCAAGCTGGTACTGGTGCCACTAAGCCACCTTAATGAAACGAAGAGCAGTGACGTCATTTTACATTTACGTCAGACTTCATCAGGCAGGGCAGGCAATGAGGTGTGCGTGACCCTTTGGGGAACCAGAGCGACACTACGGAGATCGCGCAGTTTCGACATAAACTAAGTTCACGTGCTTGCCCATGCGTTTTTTTTGTTATAGATGTATTTCTTTTTTTAGTTTTGTCAGAGCCTTGACACTTACTCTAAGCCACTTACAAGCGCCGCGCACCACAATGCATGTGGTGCGATGGCCGCACAAATTCTGATGCCACTCTGCAAATGCTCAATACAGGAGACACTTTTAATAGTATAAGGTTTATTTGCCGTAGCTATTAGGAGTGCCACCTGTATTATGCATCTCAACTGATTCACCACGAGTTCTCGAAACATAACGACTCTTCTATTTTAGTTATAGATGTTTATCTTCTTTATCCATCCCCATTTTAACTATTACTAATTGCCAAGAAATCATTGCTACAGCCGGCAATAGCGTGATAGCGACGTTTTGCCGCGACAGTTTGGGCAAAAACATGACCACGCACACTTATTTTTACTTTTTTTTCTGTGGTCGGGTCTAAGTCACAAAAAACTTATGACCACTCTACGTGATCCGTCAGCAATTCTTTGTAAACTTCAAAATAGTTTCAGTTTATGCATGCTGATAAGATTACGCGCAAATCCAGCGGCTGCATGTCAATGGAGTTGAAATGCTAGAGGAGCATCCACTCACATTTTATTGCATGTTAAAGAACACCACTTGGAAAAAATTTCTGGAGCTCTCTGTCCACATAATGCTTATAGGCTTATCATAACATGATTTCAGGACGTAAAAACTGAAGGATTATTAGTCAGATTACGCTCAGTACGCGTACTCTTGCTAATTCGCGAACTTACAGATCCACCAGCGAAAAAGCTCGAATAGACCATCACTGCTGTATAAATACAAGACGCATGCTGCCTATGATAACATTACCGTAGGCCGACGGCACTGCCATCTCCAGGAATTCTAGACATGACCTGTCGCGCCATCTCTCGGTGGCGGCCGGTCACGACACCGTAACTGAATGGGAAGCGCAAGAAAAAAAAAACATCTCACGAACCAGACACGATATTAAAAACGACTCCCGGTTTATCACACTAGGCAACCACCGGAACATTTCAGGTCTGATTTCAATAACGTGCCCTAAGTGCCTTCCTTCCCAGACAATCTGAATATTTTTCCACACAGTCTATGGGAGCGGCCACAATTTCGACACACTTTCGCATCTTTCAACATCGATTGCGAAGCTTAGAGCAGAAATTTCAAACACTATTCCCGGTTTTATATTGGCCAAAAAACGATATTTTGATTGATATAATGCGTTATTCTGTAGCTAAAGCCATGTAGCTTCCCGAGTCGTTTTTGTCAACCTTACAGACCTTTTTCATAATTTTAAAGCTGGCTTTTCTGCAATGCACTTTGCATAACAGAGAAGCCTGCTAATAATTAGTAAATAGCGTGTTGCGTTTTTTTTTTCCTTACGTTCTGACGAGAAAAACGCACACATGTGCAACTAGGGCCTCATTTCCACTAGATAAACAGCAGGTACCGCCGTTAGTTGGGCGAATATGCAGTGCATGGAAGCGAACTTGCGGAATACGAAAAGTCGTTATTTGTTGTTTCCAGAGCGCGCATATTCATAGGGGTGTTTCAGAAATGCTCCCGGCACTGACAATGTTTTTCAATTCTTGTACTCTGTATTGCATTTACTTTCTCACGTACCACTGGTATAAAAAAATCACAAAGTTTGAACTGCAGTTCATGCACCAGATAGATGTACTCTGACAGCGACAATGATTGTCGCTGTCAGAGTACATCGCGCTTTGCTTGCACTTTGAATTACTTACTTTTACGGGCACAAGTAAACTGATTGATTCATTGATTGATATGCGGGGTTTCACGTGCTAAAACCACCACACGATTACGACGACGCCGTAGTAGAGAGCTCCAGAAATTTGACCATCTGTTGTTCTTTAACGCGCACCCAAATCTGAGCACACGGGACAACAGCATTCTCGCCTCCATCGAAAACACAAGTTAGCTAACTAGTTACATTTCTACCAGAGTGACGGTCGCTTTGTTCATAGTCCACAACACTAGACGATGCAATGGGCGTTAGACGTTTCTGAGGTGCACACGTCCTATCGCTCAAGAAAATTGATGAGGATTATATGTGGGGTTGAACGTCCCAAAACCACCATGTGGTTATGAAAGACGCCGTAGTGCAGGGCTCCAGAAATTTTGACCAACTGGGGTTCTTTAACATGCACCGAATTGGAGCACACGGGCCTACAGCCTTTCCGCCTCCATCGAAAGCCCAAAGAAATTGATTGCACGTTATAGCGACTATTTATATGCCCCGCCGCGGTGGTCTAGTGGCTAATTAAGGTACTCGGCTGCTGACCAGCAGGTCGCGGGATCAAATCCCGGCTGCGGCGGCTGCATTTCCGATGGAGGCGGAAATGTTGTAGGTCCATGTGCTCAGATTTGGGTGCACGTAAAGAACCCTAGGTGGTCAAAATGTCCGGATGCCTCCACTATGGCGTTTCTTCTAATCATATGGTGGTTTTGGGACGTTAAAACCCACATATTAATCAATCTGTCAAGTGTGTGTTGTGTGTTTGGGCTGTATATTGTGTTTTATTGAGGCGCGTTGGTACACACTTTCACCAACGCACACGTTCATGGTACTGTTATCGCTCTGCTTGATTTCGTAATGCATAGACTATAAGGAAAATATTTTCCGCAGATTAACTCCCAAGGCGAGACCGTCACATCATTGGTGAGTGACGACGTGCTGGAGACATTCGAGCAGCGCACTCTGGGTTGCCTGCCCGGAAACGAGAGCATCTTTCCAGAGGTTCGCGCTATGGAAGTGGCCTATGCAGCCTTCAAGCTGAACTTCCATGTAAACGACACCCAATTGTCAGAAGTGGGTGGTAATTCTCACGACACTTTTCGCTTCCGAGAATAAACATTCCTGTACAATCGTACTACGATTGCGATCTCAAAGCAGTCGGGATATGACGAAGCGATTATTTAGTTATGTCAGCACACCAATCTGGGCTGTCTTGCTTAAATGCTTCAGCTGTAATTTATTACAGTGTCATTACCTGACATTGGGACGATTTCCTGACATTGGGACGATTTTCAGTAGGCGTAAGCTATGTAAGGCGGTATGAAGTATAGCGAGCCGGTGCATATATACAGGGTCCCAACTATCACGCAGTCAAATTATTCTTTACGTATAGGCAGGGTATTATCCGAATAACACCTAGTAGGTGTTGTTCACAATACAATGAACTGTCCATTGCTAAATTTTTGTTATGAGGTAAAATTATTCAGTAATTTGTAATTCAACAAGATCTCACCTAACTATCAAAATACCAATAAGGCATGTGTACACATCTTAATATCGCATCTTACTGTGCCATTTTATACATCGTACGGATAGCTTTCTCATTGAATCCGGAGGATAAATGAAGCCCATGCCATCTGGGGAAAAAACTGTACAGCATAAAACTGGCCTCGTTTTCCTGTTGCACAAATGTCTCATGTTAACTTCCTGCTGCATTATGTCGCAGGAGTTGACGGAGGAGAAGGTGTTCTTTATCACCGCCTGCCTCTCCAGTTGCTCCACGACTCCAGCCGACAATCTCTACGGCGGAGACTGCAACAAGGCAGTGATGAACTTCGCCCCGTTCGCGAAGGCCTTCGGTTGCCCCGTGGGTTCCAAGATGAACCCAGCGACCAAGTGTTCCTTCTACGACTGAGTACGAGGCACCTCCATTTAGGACATGCGTTACATGCCGCGCCTCTTCACCAATTTCGCCGTCTTCCCCATGATGTAATGCCTTCCTTATAAGGCGATGGCCAGCGTGTAGATTCGATTTGTTCTCAACCACGTGTACTACTTCCTTTCTTGCATGTTATCTTTTCCAAAACTATTCCTCCTTATTTTTACTCGCGACTTTCGGGAAGAGCACAAAGTGCTCCGTCTTATTGCAACATTGGCATTGAAAACTGACGCCATCATTGTCGGGACGGTGCTAGTGTATGTCACAATTGAAGTTTTTTGCGCTATTTATTGGCAGTGCTTTTGTTCGTGCAAAGCCGAATCATAGTATTTCTTACTCTAAAAAAGCAGCCACAGTGTCCGTCTGTGCAACGTATTTTGATTTCACCTGTCGGCAAGGTATTGTCAGTGTATAACTGCATTCTTTTCGAAATTTCTCCCGCGAAAGAGCGGGGAAAGGCAACGCCGACAACAAGCTGCTACTCCGGAGGCGAGCGCGCTGCATGCGGTGGCTGAACTGCTACGCAGACAGCAAGCTACCCCGTAGGCGAGAGCTCGGGAAGCAGTGGCAAAACGGCAACGCCAACAACAGGCCCACGAGTTGAAGGCACGGGTGGCTCAACGGCAAAAGCGCATCGTATATGCTATACAGACGCGATGTCGCTCCTTTATATGCGATAGTGGGCAATGTCGAGGGTGCTTTACGGTAAGAACGACCCTGAGTGCTTCTGCCACTCGCCATGGTTCACTTTGTGGAGATGGTAAGGATGATGACGGTAATGTTGATGTGACGGTGGTGGTGGCGATGATGATCGTGGTTCTATGATAGCCTCATTCTCTTCTCCCACGCAGGTGTGCGCTCTCTTTCTCTCCTCTCCCCCTCTCCGCTACAGTTTCGGCGCAGCAAATAATTGCAAATAACTCTCACTCTCTCACTAAGGGTACGCCTGTAGGCGGCACAAACGTCGCGGCGCAGTATAAAGCGCGCGTTCGCTGTGCTTCCGTCATTCTCTCTCTCTGTGTGTGTGTTTGTGCATTCTCCAACTTTCTTTGTGTGTTATTGCAAAGTCAAACGAAACGGAAACTTGATGCGCACCTCCACGCGATGCTTTCGCATCTCAACATTGTTGCCCGTAGGGAAAAATGATGTGCAATTCTTTAACTTGAATAGCTGCGACAGAACACCTGCGATGAAGCCTGAAGTTTTGTGGTTGAAGCACCGTATGGTGCCCTCCTTTTTGGGTGCATGAAAGAGATCACCACCACAATCTTAGGGTCTAGACTTGCCTATTGGCCCGCCACGGTGGTCTAGTGGCTAAGGTATACTCGGCTGCTGACCCGCAGGTCGCGGGATCAAATCGCGGCTGTGGCGGCTGCATTTCCGATGGAGGCGGAAACGTTGTAGGCCCGTGTACTCAGATTTGGGTGCACGTTAAAGAAACCAAGGTGGTCTAAATTTCCAGAGCCCTCAACTACGGCGTCTCTCATAATCATATGGCGGTTTTGGGACGTTAAACCCCACAAATCAATTACACTTGCCTATTGTCCGTGGTCCGGCGATGCTGATGACGCTGATAACGATGAATACGAAGCACGTTAGCACATGCAAGGTAGCCGATGACGATAGCGACCATAGAATATTATCTGTCATAGATGAAAACGAACGTAAGGCGCAGGGAGTGGCGGCAAAGCGACAAAAATGACGAAAGACCCGGAGTTGGGGGACTCGTATGCTTGTCGGAGACTTAAACTTTGACATCAAGGACAACGATTGGCTCGTACAGTATATGACGCCTCGATACGCTTTGCAGTGCATTTTGTATGACTGGAAACAACCCACGACCACCAAAGGAACACGCATAGACCTCGTCTTTGCCAACTTCACACTAGATTCGATAGAAGGACCACTGGCTCCACATTTCGCGAACCACAAGGCAGTAATAATGAAGGCGCAACGAAATCAGCTCAACATAACATACCGTTTCTCACCAATAAACACTGTGTATAACTGTGTACATAGCTTTGTCACTCATTTACATCCGTGAGTGGGCAATGTCAAGGGTGGTTTGCGATAACAGCGAATGATCCCATTGCTACTTCGCCCACTCATCATCATTCATACCAAGCAGATGAGGTGGTTCTATTTTTTTATACAATAAGCGCCACCACAGTGCAAATGGTGCGCAAAAAACAGGGTCGTGTTTTGGAGAGACTAAAAAAGATGAGAACTAAAACTAAGAAAAAGACCGATCAGGTCATTCCAATATACAGCACCAGTGATACATCAAAAATATTCTACATAAACATAACGTAGAACCAAGAACAGCACGAAGAGAATTTCTGCACTTGGCTTACATGGAAAATCAAGTGTAAAACAACGTAATCAGAAGTAATTACTGAAAGAGTATACGATACCATGTCTTTCAGGTAAACCGATATTCACATAGCGCTGGTTTCGCAATCCTACTTCTGCTTAGAAATAGCCATATAACATTACTTTAACTGTGAAGCATTTCTTATCGGTACCAAAGACCCTTAGCTTGTATCTATCTATCTATCTATCTATCTATCTATCTATGTGGATTTAGCAAACGAACAGACTACAGTCCCAATACGCACGCAGACCACCGCGAGAGGCAGCCTGTAGGGTCTCCTGAATGTATTAGTATTAGCTTATTAGTATTAGTATTAGTACTTTTAGTATTATGCTTGTCATGATAGAAGAGTGGATATAAAGACGACAAAAAAAATCACGCGCTGTCGCTCCACCTGTCTGGTCGGCTTCCAAAATCAAGTTGTAGCTATTAGTATCTACTTTGTTATTGATTTTTTTCTCACTATCTAAATCTTTGGTTTATTTCTTTTTTTCCAACATACTGTCTTAACTATACAACTCCCCCCCCTTTTTTTTCGTTGTAAGCAATATTGCAGTTATCGTTCATATGAGACTATTTGTTCTCTTGGCCAATCCCCCAGAGTGGGTACGAGCCATGGATTGAAGGATACAAACAAACAAACAAACAAGTCGCTCCACGTGCACACGAGAGCGTCAGTTCCATCGAGATCGTGTCGGAAGAGCAGGCTGCACCGTTTCTTTTCGAGTTGAAACCTCACCTTGGAACGCCACTCCAGTAAGCAACCCGTCGTTGTCCGCTGCCGCTCTGTTCCAAGTCAAACTCCGAGATATAGCGTCGCTTATGTATAAGTGGCTTTATCTGGCTTATTTTTTCACGAATAGCTGAACCTAGTGTTTTCTTATTTGTCCTAGGCCTAGCGGTAACCCTTGGGTCTAACTTGACGCTTTCTTTTTTTGCACAAGCAACTGAGAGTCTCTTTTTTGACGCTCACTAACAGCACTGCGGAACGTCGTGCACCCGCGCTAAACGGTATCGTACTGCCGTTATTAAAGCTCTTCGCATACGGACCTGCTTCAATGTTGGTGCATCGATACCGAGGGTGCTGTTAAGTGGTGAAATTCACTCGGGCCTGACAATAAAATGCTTTGGAATACAAAATAAATTTCCCCCAGTTGCGAGTACGCATATTAATTACTCGAAACAAGCTATGAACCAGAACGCCCAACGTGGCATATATTCTTGATGGCAAGTGAAGCTAGTTGATCTCACAGACATGTGTACATCCCTTGACTATAAGGCAGAATTGTGTAAGTATCATTCTTCATTGCAGGTCACAAGCACTTTTCTTAGATTTCGCCGTTACGAACTCTGGCCAATGTGGGTGAAGACACAAGCTGCTTAAGCGTTTCCTGTATGGACGACTACTGCGTGCCTAGGTCAGCTTACACGTCCATCTTGGACATGACATCGCCTTCAATCGCTGGCTTTCCTGGGATCCCATTTTCGTCTGGGCTGCCCCTACGATTCGTAGGCGGACCTCGCAGCCTCCGTGGCACGGATTTCTGGTCCGAGCTTGACAAATGCACTGAACTCGTATGTCGAGGTACATCAGCTTCACGCCCTTGCAACAGAGCACTGATGCAGTTCCAGCAGTTCACGAAGCAGTTCAGGCGCATCGTGGACGTTCGAGTGATCGAAAAGATAACCACGCCTGAACAAAGCCACCTGCCTGAACCGCACGTCGCGCTGAGTGACAACGATGCAGAGATGTACGCGAGGTACAGCGAGAACTGCAACAACGAGCAGCTAGACCCGTCGGCCGTCGAGCAAGACACGTGGAAAGACCTCCATGCCATCCATCGTGGAGCCGTAGCAACAGCCCACGTAACCTTCTCCGTAATGTGGTCTCCCGCGGCTGGAATCGCGGTGGATGGTGCTCCACGAGTGGGCGTCGCCGGGGAGCGGGGGCTTCCCCTGCCTCGGCGACCACAGCTGCTCTTTTCACTGCTGCGGTCACGCGTGATCTACAGAAGAGCACGCTCATTGACACGCCCACGGGAATAGCTTCCCATAGGGCGTCCAGCCACAGGGCGTCCAGCCTGGGCTTCAGCTTTGGAGCCATTTACAGTCAATGCGTTAAACGCAAAGTCATCGACGGTAGGGCTCCAAGGTATTACTCGAAGAAATCCCAATTTCTACTCTGTCGCAAAAGCACGCTTTGCCTGGAGGTTCCCAGCTCAAAGTTCCGGGCTCGTGTTCTTACCGAGAAAACTGTAGCCAGGTCAAGCACTGGTGTGCGTCAGCCTATTTAATGTTTATAGTTTCGATATATATCTAAAATATGGCCCAATAAAATACAATATTTGTGCGAACAAAGTCGTGATACTCATTTGAATCTGATCGAACACCCTCCACTAGAGGTTAATCATTTAGTGCGTGCTGCATATTTGTTGATTATACGGTGATCACGAGTGAATAAAATGCCGTCATTTGTGTTCGCTAGAAAATAATTTAGCTAGGATACTTCAAGTAATTATAACCATTACATTTCAAGTTTACTGTCTTCATGAGCCTGAACAATGGCAGCGCTTGAACGTTGGCCGTTACATAAAAAGTGGAGCTGATTATGTTGAACATTTTTTATCATTACAAAACTTTTTTGCTGATGGTGATGCATCCACAGAAATTCGGTACATCGCTGTTAGTTTGCTGGTTTCCACACCACGTGGCGTACAGACCAACTTTCAAAACTGGCGCGACAACGTATGCCGCACGGCAGACAAAGTGGCCAAGCATAAAAAAAACTGTTCGATGTCGACTATCGCAAACAAGAGCGAACCGTGATCGCTGACTGATAAGCGCAAGACGCATTGATTGGTTGCTCGATTGTGAATCAAGTGTTTTTTAAAGACTATAGTCTTTCTTGGGCACCTTCGACGAATGAAGTTTAGTCTGTTTGTCTGTACACTCGTCTATTTGTCCACCCTTAACGGTACCGGGTACTCTAAAAGGCATTAGCGAATATCCTAAACGGCCAACCCTATCCACAGCGCCCACCAATGTTGTTCAAGATTCAGCGTTGATACTTGTACGATTGTCAATTAAAAAGCAATTATTGCGCATATCTCAGGCACCATAACAACACGTATGAATTCTGTATGTGCGTCCTTTACTAGAAAAGGCATACATCAGTAATTATAAGGACCGTAGCGTTTATCACGCTGCACTGACCTTGAAACGCTTGCACGAAAAGGCGAGCGGTGGTGGACATACCCCTCGCCTTGCATGCTACACCATATCACCTCTGAAACGGGCGCACGCCCATCTCAGAGCCGCACGCTTCGTTTTCTGAAAAGACTGCCAGATAGCGCTCTTGTCTCACGTGTGACGTGACTTGATGCATTCGTTCGCCTCCGCTGCCCGCTCGAGGCACTCTTAACGCAACGCCTACAGAATAACATTAACCGATTTTCTTGCGCAGAACATGAAATAAATGTTTTATTCACTCTTTTCACACGCAAGACTATCGTCTTTCGACGACATTTGCAGATTAACATGCCGATACTGGGCCAATTTTTTTTAATTATTTCGTGCCCACAAGTCACTTGGCTGTGCTAGAAAAACTCTTATATTGAAAGGGAGTGCTGTGCTGTGTTGGGGGCTGGCTGGTCCCGACGAAGCAGAAGAAGAAGACGGCCGACGGAGACGTACGCGGCCGGCGGGGACATCGACCAGCCCGAACACGCGGGTTGGCGCGCAGCGCCGAAGAAGGAACAACAACCGCACTCCACGGCTACCTAACACACACTCCTTTTATTTTACAGTCGCCTTGAATTCCCGGATGCCAAAGCGGCGCCCCCTGGCATCCTTACATGTCAAATCGAAACCGAAACCCCAGAACACAACATGCTGCCCTTCCTGTCATTCGTTTCAATATGTTTCGTCCGGTTGTATAGTCGGTGGCACAGGTTCCTTGAAGAAAGTTAGGACGTCCTTTTGTAGCTGCTGTATTTGTTATTGACAAAAACTGATTTCAAAAAATTATCAGCCTATTAGATTGATATGACTCTTTGAGAATATGCAGAAACAGGCCTCAGGTTGCTAACAATTGTTGGCGTCACAAAGCAAGTGATTTTTTTTCGCTATAGCCTTGCCGTATTCTCTGCCAGTGACAACCTTTTTGAGCGGGGGGGGGGGCGCTGCGAGCGCTCGATGGTGACGGACGAACTCCACATCGCCTCCTTAGATTTCCTGCTATTTATGCGGAAATTCACCTTGGTACCCCTGAAACTTGGCGGTGACGATAACGTCACCGCCAAGTTCTCCGCTTAGCCTAGACAACACCTTCGTCCAGGTAAGTCCAGTTTTGACAACTTGAGGGACGTCCTTCACTCCCGGCTACAACGCCGCCTAGCTAAGGGCTCTCAGCCCGACTATGGCGGCCGCTAACGTGGTTGCGGGCTATGATCCTGCCTCAAGCCAAATGCTGTCCATGGAGATTTCATCCTCCGAAAACACCATGCCATCAGAATATGAATACCTCGACGACATGGTGAGACTGTGGCAACGCAAGCAAGCGAAATCGAAGTCTGCGTCTCAACAACAACGAGACGCCACAGCGGGCCACCATTCCCCAGCCTTGCCAGGAACGCCGGCGCGCCATCCCTGCGGTGGTGTGCCTACCTCTGCTCCGTCCTCGCAACCAGCGAAGCAACGCAAGCGGCGTCCGCGTCAAACTCCTCGCCTCTCTAGCGACGACTACATCGTCGTAGTGAAACCTCGCGTTCCCTCCGAGCTACGCACATTCGTCCCGGCCGATCGCGCAGGCGACGCCATCCGCAGCTACCTCGGCGACCAGACTACCACGCAAATTCAAGTGTGGCCGATCTGGGAACAAAACATCTAGTCTGCAGCACCACCATTTTGCCTATGGCACAGTGACTCCTTGGGGACTTACAGCTGCAAGTGTGGGATCAGCAGCTGCCCGTTCGGGGCCACGCCAAGGCACCAGGGGATATGTGCAAGGGCGTCATCAACATAAACCCTGCTGAAAGCCCGGAGAAGATAAAGTTAGAACTGCATTGGCCACGAGGTACTATCCTCGCGGTCCGCAAACTCGGAGATTCCGCGGTGGCGGTGGTGAATTTCGAGGGCACGAAGTTACCCCGCTTCCTCTTCTACCACTGCGTGGCGACGTATATCCGCGCCTACAAGAAAACGGTCCCTGTTTGCACCAAGTGCGGTACCATCGGTCATCGACCACCTCAGTGTCCTCACCCCGCTCCAACCCAGTGTGCCAAATGTGGAACCCCCGCACCTGCAGGTCTCAATGCCCACGACTGCCGCCGCAAGTGCCTCCTCTGCCACGGCGCCCATGAGACTGGGACAAGTGGCTGCACGGCAAAATATCGAAAATATCGGAAACGCAAGCAGCCCTCAACATCTCCTCGAGGGACCACCTCATGTTCGTCACAGCCAGACAGCAGCACCAACCTGCATCATTCAGCTCCACCACTCCACGCCGACACTCAAGCATTCCCACCGCTCGAAGCACCAGCGGCGGTACCTCAGGTGAGCAGTTGGGCAGGGAATGCTGCTTCTAAG
This sequence comes from Rhipicephalus annulatus, assembly GCA_013436015.1. Lineage (NCBI taxonomy): Eukaryota > Metazoa > Arthropoda > Arachnida > Ixodida > Ixodidae > Rhipicephalus > Rhipicephalus annulatus. Next base: position 239,063 of record WOVY01001386.1, on the reverse strand, counting down.
CCTCTCTCACCCCTTTCTGTCGATCCTCCTTCTCCCTAACTTGCGGCCCTTCGCCAGCAAGTTGCGGCACTTCAAAAGCAAAATTCTCTTTTAACTAAACAACTCGAACTCTTAAATAAGCGACTTGAACCGCAACAACAGTGTACTGCAAGGCCATCCGGTATTGCCTCCTCTGTCCAGGCGGCTACGCCAGCTACGTCCAAGCTTAGTCCTCGCGCTAAATTCACTCCCATTAAACCGCCGGTTCAAGCAACTATGTGTACTCCAGCACTCGGAACTGGTGCCACATCTACTCCAGAAGCTCTTGAGGCTCCTGGGGCACCTCAGGTTCTCTTGCCCGCTAACCAAACTCTCCCTAGCGAAGAGCGCACCCCGCGCGTCGAAGCTTCGATTATTCACCTCCTCACCAGCTTCTCGGTCCAACGCATAGTAGTAGAGGTTACCCAGGCTATTCAAGCCTGGGCAATCACCCAGTTTCAACCCAAGGCATCGCGTTCCCGCTCCTGCTCGGTGAGCAGTGAGGGTACAGCTCCACGGCGTCCTCGTAAGGTGGCTACCACCACCCCGCCGTCGGACAATCCGGCCTCCGTGCCCCTCCCTGCCTCTGAGGATTCCGAGCAAGACATGGAGGACCAAATATAAAACCTAAGACAGTCACGATGGCTAGCAATCGTACGTCCCGTTCAAACATTGCGTCTAAATTCGAGATCATACAGTGGAACCCTGGAGGCTTCGGGAACAGGCGAAAGCGTTCACATCTTTCCCTTTTCCTCAGCTCACTTGGCTCTCAGCCGGCCGTCCTGGCGCTCCAAGAATCTGGCCCTGCTCCATCCCTTTCTGGATACTGCTCCTATGTAGGCGGCATCACCACATGCCTCCTCGTGCATAAAGCTTACACGGCGATACAGATTGACCTCAATCTGGATCTTCCTTACGACTACTGCATGATATCAGTGCTGTCTCAGCGGAGGGGCCAACCATCAATACATATCTTAAACGTGTACTGTCCCCCTCGCCTTGCGAGGGCTTCGTTTGCGCATCTCTTCCATCGGGCGCTGCGTATAGCGGCCCGACAACCACTGGTGACTGTCGGGGACTTTAATGCCCTCAGCCCTCACTGAGGTTACCACTACGAGAAGGCCCGGGGCAGAGAGCTCAAGGAGCTCATTTCCTCGCTGAGCCTGACGCTTCTTACCGATCCGGCACAACCCACACGTTCCGGCAACTCGGTCACGCGAGACACATGCCCCGACCTCTCCCTCACCCGTCACATCCGCGATGCTACATGGGAAAAGTTAGGCGAAACCCAAGGCAGCGATCACTTTTTACTCTGCATTTCGTTCACACCGCGGCAGAAAATGCGCCAACACTGGGCCAAGCCCGTCTCACCGATTGGACTCAGTTCAGAATGCAACCATTCCCCGCCGGCCTCTCCTCGACCTAATATGCAGCGTGGGCATCATACGCTCTCCATATGAAACAAGCGAATACTCGCACCCTTGCAACCTCTAGTTTGACTCCTGCAATCGATCCACACCTCCTACATCTTTGGCACGCTCGCCGCGGGCTCATAAGGCGCTGGAAACGCAAACTTAATCGGAAACTTCGCGCTCGCATTGAGGCGCTCACTGCAGAGGCGGCCGCATACTCCGCACAACTTTCCGATACTAACTGGGCAGACACCTGTTCGAAGGCTGCAAACCAGATGAGCTCTAAGAGTGCGTGGCGACTCTTTAGAAGCCTTCTCGATCCCTCCACCACCAGGGGAGAAACGCAACGCCAGCTTCACCGTGTTCTGCATGCCTTTCAAGGCACTACGGATGAACTCGCTCGAGAACTTTGTGACCGCTACATCTGCCGTACAATTGATCCCGCAGGCCCAGCATATACGTATTCCGGCGCCCCTAACACCGACCTCGACGCCCCATACACGCTTTCTGATTTAGGATTTGCACTCACGAAAATGCGACGGGGCACGGCCCCTGGACGCGACGGAATCACAGTATCGCTCCTGGCAAATCTTCCCGACCAAGCACACCTCTCGCTACTCCACCTTATAAATTCGATATGGGACGGCTCTCCGCTTCCAACGGAATGGACCACATCGGTCGTGACATTCATTCCAAAATCGGCAAAGTCCATTAGTATTGAGGCACTGAGACCCATCTCACTTACGTCTTGCGCAGGCAAACTCATGGAAACCATGGTTCGCGAACGCCTTTCCGCCTGCTTGGAGGCCAGGAGGACCTTTGCAGACACGATGTTTGGCTTTCGCCCGCATCTGTTGGCGCAGGACGTCCAGCTCCAGCTTCAACACGATATCATAGAGCCGACTACTATGCGCCATAACGATAAAGCCGTGCTCGCTCTCGATCTCCGCAGGGCGTTCGACAACGTCAAACAGAGCACTATACTCACTAACCTGTCTACCACAAACTGCGGGCAGAAGACTTTCAACTACATTCGCGCCTTTCTATCACATCGCACCGCCTTCATTCGCCTTAATTCTACCGAACACGGCCCGTACTTATTAGGCACGCGGGGTACACCTCAAGGGGCAGTCCTGTCTCCTCTGCTTTTTAACCTGGCGATGATGAACCTCCCCTCTCTTCTAAGCGAGGTCGAGGAATACAACACGCACTATATGCGGACGATACCACAATCTGGACCAGCACCGGCTCCTTAGCGCAAATCGAAGAACGCCTGCAAAAGGCTGCCCTTCTGGTGGACACCTACGCAGGTTCATGCGGCCTGGAGTGCTCTCCAGCTAAATCGGCTCTTCTTTCAGTCTCTCCGCTACCGCCGCCTCAAATTTTTCTTCCGTCCGGGCCCGTCCCGTCAGTGCAAAATATTCGGGTTCTTGGCCTTCACGTCACATCGTCCTTGGATCCAAAGGGCACAATAGCAGGCCTCAGACGCACAAGCGAACAGGTGAGCCGCATGATTCGGCGAGTTTCTACCAAGCGCGGCGGCCTCCGCGGGTCTCAGTCCCTCCGATTGGCCCACGCGTTTGTGACTATTCGCGTCCTCTACGCCTTGCCTTACCTTCGCCTGCGTCGTCTACACGAGCACCAGCTGGACGTCCTTCTTCGTTCAGTATACAAACGCACTCTGGACCTACCTATTGCAACTTCCAACAGCCGATTCGCGGCTCTGGGGGTACACAACACATTTGCGGAGATGCGCGAAGCTCATCGCATTAACCAAATCAATCGACTGTCGCAGACGCCTTCAGGGCGCCTGTTTCTACACAGACTTGGCCTTAACACGATATCTGACCAAGACCCTCTGCAGCCGGTACCAGAGCTCTGGCGTCAAAAGCTATGGGTGGAACCTCTACCCCCGTAATATGAACCCCGACCTCCATCCTGGCCGTAGGCTAGGACGCGCCGCGGCCCTTCATACGCGACACTCCGATCGTCCTGGTGTTTTCTACGTGGACGTCTCGGGTCCCTCCCCCTCGGGTCACTTCACGGCTGCCGTGATTACAGAGGGCAAACACGTCGATGGCCTCTCCATTCGAGCTGACACAGTAACGCATGCTGAAGAGGTTGCCATAGCTTTGGCCGCCTCTCACCCTGCCTCACGCACCATTTTGACGGACTCGCGCTCGGCCTATTCTCCGTACCTTCAGGGTTCCATTGCCCCGCTGGCGGCTAGCCTGCTACAGGCAGCCTCTTGGCGCTTTAACCCTCATCCCATTCGTATAGTCTGGACCCCAGGCCACTCGGGCCTGCCCGGCAACGAGGTGGCAAATGCCGCTGCCCGCGCTTCTCCTGTCCGGGCCGTTGCCCCTCCATGTCCCGAGACGGAATCTGGTAATACCAACCTGACGCGCTTTCGCGAAATTTCGGCTTATTACCGGGCTTCGCGCCGCCTCTACCCGGACCCCGCACGCGGTTTGGAGAAAGCGGACGAACGACTGCTACGCCGCCTGCAGACGAACACCTTTATCAGTCCGGCGGTCGCCAGGCACTTTTTGCCGGAAATCAAATTGCACCTGCTCGACCTGTCATGTCCTCGCCGTCACATATCACGTCGTAGCATCGTGCCCAGTTAATCTCGTCCCTTTCTCATCCCCTTTTCCTATTCCAACTAGAGAGGCTTGGGAGGAGCACCTGCTCGGCTGCTCTACCTTGAGTGTGCTCATGATTGTGTGTACCTTCTCATCTTTCTGCAACCTCTTTTCTCCCCTTTATCCCTTCCCCAGTGCAGGGTAGCAAACCGGATGTGCGTCTGGTTAACCTCCCTGCCTTTCCTTGCATCTTTATTTCTCTTGGCTGCACAACGCTCCTTGGTGGAGCGAGCACGGGCAGCTTCCAGCTCCACTGGCGTCCCGGAATAGGGTCTTGCCACTCTAGCACGCCGATATGGGCCACGTCGGCACTTTTTCTGAAATAAATGTTTTTTACCACCACCACCACCACCACCACCACCTTTTTGAGAGTTAAAAAAAGCAGAAGGAAAGCACAAATTCATTACAGGAACGAAATTGCTTTATTATCTTTCGAATATGGGCATTTTAAATAAGACGCTTCAATTTAAATAATGCTCTTTGTTTCTAGAGCATATACCAAAAGCCATCCTAAATAGCGTATTACGTCCATCATGACATGCTATACAGCTCGTCTTCCCTGCTTTGCTACCTATTCGAGGAAGTGTAATGACACCAATTATATTCGTTTCATTACGACCATCATTCGCAAGGCTTGAAGCGATCAGAAGTTTTCCGCGAAAGAACGTCGCTGGAAACAATGTTTCGGCAAGTTTACTTGTCTTTGTCAAGGCAACAGCGTTGTCTTGACGAAAAAAAGTTCACTTGTCAAAACGTTGGCTCCATCGACATTCTCTGTAATAACGTTTAGAAGCATTTAGTCCATCACGTGTTTTGAGTGACACTATTAAAGACTCAAGACCCACAAATTTTCAAACCATGGCTACAAGAATTTCATGGGTAGGAAGCACCCTATAATTACTTGACATCACTTGAACTACTCACCGAAAGTAAAAGAAACTAAAGCTATGTAGCTGAGCCCATTTGACTCTAAGCCCTTCAATAAACGCATTTTCCGGACAGGGGCTTGGCATGCCGTTTTCACCCTTAGTCAAGCGACACTGCACTTCTGTTGGTCCAGTCGGGCTTGCAAGGTACTGGGTTTACTCATATGCGCTCATGCAAAATCAAAATATTCGCTGAAATAATGGGTCGTAATTCTTGTGTTCCCCCGTTGTCTTTCGTAAACGCTGAAAAATATTCACTGAAATAGAAATGATTGGTTGATATGTGGGGTTTAACGTCCCAAAACCACCATATGATTATGAGAGACGCCATAGTGGAGGGCTCCGGAAATTTCGACCACCTGGGGTTCTTTAACGTGTGCCCAAATCTGAGCACACGGGCCTACACCATTTCCGCCTCCATCGGAAATGCAGCCGCCACAGCCGGGATTTGATCCCGCGGCCTGCGGGTCAGCAGCCGGGTACCTTAGCCACTAGACCACCGTGGCGGGGCAGACGCCGTAGTGGAGGGCTCCGGAAATTCTGACCACCTGGGGTTCTTTAACGTGCACCCAAATCTGAGCACACGGGCCTACAACATTTGCGCCTCCATAGGGAATGCAGCCGGCGTAGCCGGGAATCGAACCCGCGACCTGCGGATCAGCAGCCGGGTACCTTAGCCACTAGACCACCACGGCGGGGCGCTACGCCTGATTTAAAGTTCACGAAATAAGAAAAGGCATATAAACAAAAGAGAAGTTCTTTACAGGGGTATTGGGTTTTTTTTTGTAAGAACTTGTGAAAGCCAATAAATCTTAACATTCACATCAACCTCACTCCGCCTCACCGGACCTTAGGATGCTTGTAAACCACTACGAACGTGCATGTTCTTTGAAACCAAAACTATAGCGCTGAGTTTCCGGACCTGCTGACCCGCAGGTCGCGGGTTCGAATCCCAGCTGCGGCGGCTGCATTTCCGATGGAGGCGGAAATGTTGTAGGCCCGTGTGTTCAGATTTGGGTGCACGTTAAAGAACACCGAGTGGTCGAAATTTCCGGAGCCCTCCACTACGGCGTCTCTCATAATCATATGGTGGCTTTGGGACGTTAAACCCCACATATCAATCATATCAATCAATCATGAGTTTCCGGAGCCTGGTGCGTGCACGAAATTGGTTCAAAAATCTGAACTAGCCGAAGAACTTGTCCGGCAGCGTGTTGACTTCCGTTTTCACTTCAAGGAACTTGTCCCTCGCGCCAAACATAATTTCTGTCGAGCTCAAACTGATAAGGTCAAAGGAGAATATCGGGAGTTCTACGTCTGCTCAACATAATAATAAAAACTCACAGAAATGACAGCTGGCAGAGTATTTACGTCGCCGTATGATACTTAGGATCCCAACATGAGAGCAAAGATCTTCGCCGATCGCAGGTGCCGACGACGTACATGATCCGCATGACGAAGCGACACTTTGTCGTCGATGGCTGACCGTCTCACATGACGCAAGTATACCGCCAGTGCATGTCTACCCTTTTTGCGTGAATTCACGAGGCGGCCCAGCATATTCCAAGGCCTAGGTCACAGCGGATATCTTTGCACACCTCTGGGCGTCTCACGTTTCTTAGTATTCCTATTCTCCCTCTCCCCCTGGAACAAAGGCTACAAGCTCGGGTTACCTAGAGCTGGCAAACTCGCCAACGCCTGTCTACCCGTGGGTGCCGGGCTGAAGTGGCCAAATGCCCCTTCTATTTTAAAACCCTCTAAGCTTCAGAAGGGACACAGGCCGTGAACAGTCGGTGTGACAGCTTGTTGTTAACGGTGAGCTGCAGAGAAAGCGTGCTCAGAAAGTTAGTCATAGAACAATCACATCTGTCGCTTGTTGCCTTTTGAGACCTCGCGCTATCATCTACACTAGCCGGGGTTCCGTGTTAACGAACCCTAAGGATCCGTGAGAAATTCGTTTGTCGTGTGATAAACTCTTGTGATGAGTGAGTTTCCCAGAATAAAACTGCTGCACTGACGTCCTATCTACACAGAACAATTAACGATATAGCATCAAAACTAAAGAGAAAATGTGACAAATAAATATTCGCTATTTAACGATGGTACAAGATATTGTTTTAATAATAACTAACAAACCAGGAAGCCAGGGAAAGTAAAGGAGTGTTATTCGTAATAATTATCATGTAAATTGCAGAAAGTGAAGTAAATTAAAAGATGACTTGCCGCTGACAGGTACCGAACCTGCGAACTTCTAATAACGCGTTCTATGCCCCACCAACTGAGCTAAATACAGCGGCGGACCACGTTTTGGGGCATATATGTACATTTAAACGCGGGAGTGTTAATCCCATTCATATCCATGACGGCGAGTGTAGAGCACTTTTAGGGGCGAAGCTCCTTAGGGCGTGGGCTGTGCGTCCCCTGTAGCCTGTATGTAGCCACCTCTAGTTTAGTTCTTGCAGTGTTCACTAGATGGCGGTACCGTCCCCTGTATGTAGCCACCTCTAGTTTAGTTCTTGCAGTGTTCACTAGATGGCGGTACCGTCTCCTGTATGGAAGGGTACGAAGCGCTAGGTTACATCCAAAAGGTAACAGCCGAATCCTTTAAAAAGAGCGTCCAGGGGATCTCCCCGGTGAGTAAAAGTGTGGCGGAGAAAGCAACAGAGGAAGAGCTAGTACTTGATAATTTCAACTGGAAAAAGGCCGAAGGAAAAATTCCAAAGCGCACTGCCGCGGGTTTAGATGGGATTCCCGTTAGCCTCATTAACGAACTAGGACATAACACTAAAGAAGCATTGTTAAAAGCAGTAGAAAAAAGCTTAAAGGACGGACAAATACCGGACAGTTGGCGACAAAGTAGAATGAACTTAATCTATAAAGGCAAGGGAGAAAAGGACAAGATTCGCTCGTATAGACCACTAACCATTACATCGGTACTATACAGGTTGGCGATGCAAGCAGTAAAAATGAAAATAGAAACATGGGCCGAACATAACGATATTTTGGGATAACTTCAGAACGGATTTTGAGTCGACAGGCGGTTAGACGATAACCTGTTTGTTCTCACTCAGTGTATAGAAATATCTAAAATAGAGAATAGGCCCTTGTACGTGGCTTTTCTAGACATCACTGGGGCATACGACAACGTTAATCAGGAAATTTTGTGGGATATATTGAAAGGAATGGGCATGGGCGACGACTGTATACAGCTTTTGAGGGAGATATACCGAGAAAATACAGTTTGCATAGAGTGGGAAGGAATGCGTAGCAAAGAGAACGTTGAGGTTAGCAAGGGTCTGAGACAGGGATGTCCTTTGTCCCCGCTGTTATTCATGCTGTACATGGTGAGTATGGAAAAAGCGCTAGAAGGTAGCAACATTGGTTTTAATCTGTCACACAAACAGGGCGGCATGATGATTGAGCAGAAGCTTCCAGGTTTATTTTATGCGGACGATATCGTCTTATTTGCGGACAGTCGAGATGATATACAGCAGCTGGCGAATATATGCGGAAGGGAAGGTGAAGCTCTTGGACTAGGATTCAGTGTAACGAAGTGTGGATTGATGGTATTCAATGATCCCTGTGATCAGACGGTGTCCATACAAGGCCAAGAAATACCGAGGGTAAGTGAATACAAGTACCTTGGAGTATGGGTAAATGAGAGTGATAGATACATGGAGGTACAGGAAAAAGCCTCGGCAGCAAAAGGAAAGAGGAATGCGGCAATAATGAAGCACAGAGCGTTGTGGGGATACAATAGGTATGAGGTGCTTCGAGGTCTGTGGAAGGGTGTAATGGTTCCAGGGCTTACTTTTGGGAACTCAGTGGTATGCATGAGGGCAGAGGTGCAATCGGGAATGGATGTAAACCAAAGGACTGTGGGACGCCTCGCGTTGGGTGCTCACGGGAAGACGACAAACGAGGCTGTAAAGGGCGATATGGGGTGGGCAGGTTTTGAGGCGAGGGAAGCGCAGAGCAAAATAAGGTTCGAAGAAAGGCTAAGAAATATGAAGGAGAGTAGATGGGCAGAGAAGGTGTTCCGTTATTTGTATAGGAAGAGCGTGGACACACAGTGGAGAAAAAGAACTAGAAGACTCACTAGTAAATATACGGCTGGTATTGTAAGCCATATGTCAACAAAGAGCGTTAAGGGAAAAGTCAGGGAGGCGGAGAGGATTTACTGGATGGCAGCTATGGAGAAAAAACCGGCTTTGAGTAGCTACCGAAAGGGCAAAAATGAAATAAGGAGGGAGGCATTTTACGATAATTCAAGGGGAAGCGCTTTACTGTTTGAAGCGAGATCGGGTTGCCTTAGAACGCGTAGTTATAAAGCAAGATTCAGTAAAGAAGAAGAACAATGCACATGCTGCGGGAAAGATAAGGAAACGGCGGAGCATGTTCTGATTGAATGTGGAGATATCCACCCAGGTGTACGTTTGGGCACGAGCCTACAGGAAGCCTTGGGTTTTAGGGACAACAATGGAAAGCTGAACACACCCGCGATTGAAATAAGTAAGAGACGGTTAGAGTATTGGTGGCAGAAAATTAGAAAGAAAGGACAAAAATAAATATTGGAAAAATAAAATATGGACAGTGTGCCGTAAATGGCAGAGAACTTAAGCTGAAAATTTACCTTTTTTTTCCATTAAGATAGAATTTATCGAAGTAGAGGCATTAGGCCAACATCAAAAAAGAAAAAAGGTTTTTTTTTTGTCGAGCCTGGTGGCATACTTGTCACCACCCCGTTATAAAGGGGACGCTCATAGCATCCATCCTTCCATCCATGTAGCCACCTCTCGTTTAGTTCTTGTAGTGTTTACTAGATGGTGGTACTTGTAGCTGATGATGAAAAGATGCAAGATGTTATAAACTAGAAAGCGGTACTTGTAGTTGATGAAAGACGCGAGATCTTATAAAATAGGAATGATGTCACATATGGCGCGTGTCATTGGTTGAAGGCAATCGTTCGATTTAGTGCGGCGACGTACGCTAGGGGGAGCGATGTAATAAAATCGAGTGGGCAAAATGTACAGAGGATTCATGGTTTACCAGGTTTACCTCCGGAGCTTCGCCCACTCATCATCATTCACTTCGTGGATATGGCGGAATTTTTTCATCATGCTGGCGCCAGGAAGAACGTGATCTTTTTACAAACTTACAGCTCACCAATAATTCTTCTCATGGTATAGCTTGAGGCATCCAGTCTGCCAGAATGAGGCACTCACAATCAATAAAGGAAAGAATGTTGTTTTAGGAATTATTAGACTACCACAACCATTGTTACAACAACCATTAGAGCAACTATTTGAGTAGTTGTTGCTTGTGCCTATGTGCGTTGTAACAATTGAAGGTCAGAGAGGTCGGGGGGCGGTAGCAAGTTGTGAAAGGCTGGAAGGATGTCGGAGAGGTCGGAGGTATCAGGAAGTACACACGTACACGTGCATCCGCGCTACTATATACGATTGCAGTCAGAGTTTCTGACGTTTCATCTATGTGAGTCGATCATACGATGCCCTCCGGCATGTGTAAAAAAAATACACCAAAGTAATCAGGGCGTTAAACGATTTGAAACATCACGCGTTAGAACCAACGGTTCTGTTATTTGCTATGCATTCACCTCGTCGTGATTATCAGCTCATACCACGTGATTAGAACATCATTGCCTACAGGGAGGGAAAGTCACTTCAAGTGATATATGTTAAGGCACTCTATATATAGGTGGATGTTAAAAACGCCAGGCGAACAACAACACTCCGTAACAGCTCATTAATCTTATTATCGCGGCATAGAAAATACTTTGTGCATTTATGGGTGTTAAATGTGCGTCATTAGGCTGATGTTGTGTATGAAGTGAAGAAGTGTTATGGTAACCACCACAGTAGTGTCTTGTGGAAAGCGTTGTCAAGTATCCAGCGGTCATAACTGGCCATGTCGCTGTAGCAAAATGCCGGCTTGCCGTAGGTATACGCGAGTCCCAGCTGTATAACCCTTGACATGTCTTTGTGAGATCGTATGCGTCTGCATGAATCACTGGAACAGGAAAGTATCGGCATGTGGCGCCTACGAGTAAATACAAGACTAACGTTTGTTCAGATGAGAAGCAGCTTATGGACGAACTCAATCCAGTGTGCGTGGCCAGCCTTTCTACGCATGCTCAAGAGCTGGCCCAAGCACTGCCTGAGCGCACTCACGTGCTATAGCGCGTTCCGGCCTGCGTAAGATGCTGTGGTCTCTTCCCCTTACACTCTCTCACCAATCATGTGATAGCGTCTTGGAACGAGATTCTGCAGACGCGCGATGAACGCGCTGGCGCACGCCCGGCACGTTGGACCTTCGTGAGTGGCTGTGTGAGTGGCTTTTAGTGAGTGGCTTCGTGAGTGGCTTTTAGGACCGAAGCTCCTTATAGCGGCACCCGTTCGTCCCTCGTAGTCGTATCGTAGTCGTAGTCGTAGTGTGTAACCAGTCTTATGCTTTGACCTCAGAGTTGGTGCCGGTGGGAGATTTCTCCTGTGCGTTGTTGAACAATAAAAACAATTCGCAGCGTGCGCGTTAACTAAAAGCCCAATTCTTCTGTCTCTCATTCCCCATTAGCAGCCATTGGCTTGTTCCAGTATAGGAAACGTTAGTAGAAGTAGAAGTATTAAAAGCCGACTTCTGCTGTCTCTCATTCCCAGTAGCAGCCATTGTTTAACTCCAAGGTAGTGCCTGGTGAGATTTCTCCTGTGCGTGATTAAACAATAAAAAATTTTTGCAAAGCGTAGTTGATTGATGAAATAAACCAACGAAAGACGCCAGATGTTTTCTAAAAGCGATACGAAAAGACACCAGATGTTTCTAAAGCAAAACAAAAAGAAGACGCCAGCTGCTTAACGAAAGACGCCAGGTGCTTTCTAAAGCATGGGTTTTATAATCAAAACCATATCGATACAGGTTTGTATATATAGTTGCCGATGCTCGTTGCCGTCGGTGTGTGCTAGTATGGATAAGGATGCCGAAAGGCGGGTGCGCGGGGAAGCGGCGGCGCGCACTCGCAAACAGCACCCTGAATTGAGAGCACGCGAGGCAGAAGCGCACCAGGAAGCTGAGCGACGTCGCTGCCAAGATCATGCTGTACGGGAACAAGAAGCCACATCAGCAAGGCAGCGTCAGCAAGATCCCGCCGTACGTGAACAAGAAGCTGCAGCGGCACGTCAGCAGCGTCGGCAAGATCCTTCCGCACGGGAACGACAGGCCACATCAGCAAGGCAGCGTCGGCAAGATCCTGCTGTACGGGAACAAGAAGCCACATCAACAAGGTAGTGTCGGCAAGATCCTGCTGTGTGGGAACAAGAAGCCACATCAGCAAGGCAGCGTCGGCAAGATCCCGCCGTACGTAAACAAGCTGCAGCGGCACGTCAGCGTCGGCAAGATCCTTCCGTACAGTAACGAGAGGCCGAGGCAGCACGTCAACATCGCGAAGCGGATCTTGAAAACGTTCGACAATGGGAAGCGGCGAGGAAGCGCGCATATCGCCAGGCAAATTAACTGAAGAAAATTTCACGGTATTACTTCCAGGAGCTTCACACAATCTCATCATCATTCACCTCGTGGATCTGCCGTCAATTTTTCTTACGCTGTCTCAGCAATCACGTGATAGCATCAGGGAACATCAGTCTGGAGACGCGCTATGAACTTGCGTGTTCTCGCTTCGCGTGGCGATGAACGCGCGTGGCGTGCGTGCTTCGACAAGAGACGCGCCATAGCCGCCATCGGGAGCGGCCGTGTTTCGCAAGCGCTCCGGCAAAACTCCTGTTTCTGACTGTTTAAGTCATTCAATGGTAACTTGAACAAATGTGAAGCTTTCCACGGAATCGACCACATCATCTGAAGTGATTTCAAGTGAGTGCCTTGGAGTTCGCATCCACGAAGATCGACTTTTTGGCAGCGTTCGACTACCTCGGTGGGCCTACCGGCTAGGCCTACCAACATGGTCATCTACGAAACAGAGGGAGAGGAGCTTCCCTCCGCCGAAGCTCTCGACGATGATGAAGGCAGCTGGCGTCAAGTGTATGCCAGGGCCAGAAAGTCCGCTTCATCCCCGAAGAAATCGACGCCTGCCATCAACACTTCGCAAGAAGAGTCACAGAAAGCTCTCCCATCGACTCGTCGCAGTGCCCCCAGACCCCCTCCACTTCCAGCGGACGACTACAAAATAGTCCTACTAATACGTGGAGGCCTCAGCTGTGCTGACACTCCACTTCCAAAGCTCATACAATACGTACTAAAAGCGGCAGCGCTCACAAGCTCCCTACATGACCAATACCGCATCAACTCTGTAAGCAACATTCTGCTCATAAGCACACCGGACTCGGCACGCACCGAAGCATACCACCGTATCAAATCCATCAAGATAGACGAGCGCAGCTTTGAAATGGTCCGCCGCATTACCGACCCATCGAATACCTGCCGAAGGGTCATCCGTAATATTCCTTTGGAACACACATCTGAAATCATCTTGTCAAGTCTATTGGACCATAGCAGACTAGGCCTCATCCTGACCGTACGTCGCATGGGTTCCACAACGTCCATCTTGGTCACCTTCAGAGGTAAGCGCGTGCCTTTCTACATAAGTTATCAGGGTGGCATCACCAGTTGCGTACCCTATCGTCATAAGATGGAAGCCTGTAATCTCTGCCGCAAGCTTGGCCACAGACCAGACGTATGCCCAGGCGCCCCTCAGCCTTTATGTCCAATGTGTGGCATTCCGAACCCACTCCTTGATCACGAATGTGAACCTAAGTGTGTGGTGTGCAACAGAGTGACCACCCCACCGGCTCGCCCCAGTGCCCACAGCTCTACAAGCCCAAACCAAAGCACGCACCCTCAACTTTCCAGCAAGATGCAGCTCCATTCCTCGAGCCAAGCCCATCTTTCAAGAATGACCCTTGAGGACGCTCACCCAGTATTACAGGACAGCAAAGCCGAAAAAGTCGCAGCTGCAGCCGAAGCCGCAATAAAAGCATTCATCAAGACCCCAGCCCTCGGACTGGCCCTGGACACGAGGTGAGCTGGGCTGATGTAGCCTCCCCTGAAAGCTTCATTCAGAAGCAGCTCAAACTATTGCAGGATGAGATGGCTAAATTGAGGGCAGAAAATGCAAAAGCACGCCTAGAGCTTCAGTCCTTCAAACAACCATCTACCTTCACACACCTCCCCGCCTCGTCTTTCACCCCTACACCTATTTCACCAGCACCAGCACCAGCTCCTCTCTCAACCACCCCTATAGCTGTGCACCCCGCTCAGCCACCTGCGCAAAAACGAAAAGTCTCGACTCCCACATTGTCATTCGATGAGCGAGTAGAACAAGTCGAAGCGAAACTAGAGAAGGTTGACAAAGAGAAAGAAAAAGTAACCATACTTGAGGAAAAACAGGGCAATTTTATTACCTTTTGCGCGGCTTCCTTGCAGAAGCTACATGAGTCCGTGGCCTCGATACAACAAGCCATGTTACCGATGCAACAAACCCTAGATAGAGTCACGCAATAGATCGACACGGTCCACGCTAACCATCCAGAGCTTGCCCAACCTAAGCCAAATCAACCTAGCGAAAATGGCTGCTCGTAACCGCACTGAACTTTGCGTATGGCAATGAAACTGCAGGGGGTTTCGCCGAAAAAAAGCAAACCTCCTGCAGAACATCAAATCACAAACTACCCCTCCCCCAATCATTGCGTTACAAGAAACAAATGGGGTAGTGGAGCTGCCAGGTTATAGAACGCATAAAAACCCGGCTGATACTAAACCAAACACTGCTGTCTTAACTCAGAAGTACCTTACAGTAACCTATTCAAAGTTTGCTGACATCGACATTGAGCACGACTTTCTCCAAATACTACCTGATAAACTTAACTCACCATTCTTATACATTCTCAACGTATATAGACCGCAAGAGCAAAGGCACTGCTTCGATTCCCTATTTGCCCGAGCTACATCCTCGGCAGGCAAACACACCCTTCACATAGTGGGGGACTTCAACGCCTCCCACTCAGCGTGGGCTTACACCGCATCTACACCGAAAGGTAGAGCCCTCTGGTCGTTTTACACTGCACAACGATACATCGTTTTACACTGCACAACGACCCGGAGGAGCCTACTCGTTTGGGGAACAGTGTGAACAAAGATACATCCCCCGATCTTACCCTCACTCACAATGCCCCCACAATGGTTTGGACTAACACCCAAACTAATCTTTTCAGTGATCATTACATTATTAGCACTACTTTACAACTAAAGCACAGACCCATTGCACCTAAAATCTGATGCTCACAGAAAGGGACAAATTTAGAGAGACCCGCAACAGCACCGCTCCCTCACGTATTGCAGACCTTACCGAGTGGACTCAACAGCTTCAAAAAGATGTTGAAATTCACACGAAAACTCTACCCCCCGACACCCCGATAACTACTCTCGACTCCAAGCTTCTCCATATGTGAGAAGCAAAACAGTCACTTCTGCGACGGTGGAAACACCAGCGCCACAATAGGAAACTGCGCATTAGGATAGCGAAGCTAGACCAACAAATCAAGTGATACACGACTCAATTGACGGCACAACAATGGGGTCAGCTTTGTGAAGGAATGCATGACCACCTCAGTAATAAACGAACGTGGCAACTTCTTAGACATCTGCTAGACCCCAGCACTTCTCGCGCACGACACTCTCACGCTATCACTAAACTGTTACACAAGCACAGTGACCATTTAGGACAGCTCTTCGATAACCTCCGCACGTTGCATTTACCTCAATTACGTAAGGATTCTATCCCATCTTACACAGGAAAACCTAATGAGTCATTAAATGCGCCGATAACGGAAGCGGAAGTTAGGCACGCCCTCGCAACACTCCGTACCATATCGGCTTCAGGCCCAGACCGCGTTAACAACAAATTACTTGGAAATCTTGACTCTATTTCTATTGAAGCTTTGACTGAGTACTTTATTGACTGTTTTGACACGGGCACCCTTCCACCTTCGTGGAAAGATGCCAGAGTCATATTTATACCAAAACCGAACAAAGCTCGCTTAGTAGAAAATCTGAGACCCATTTTCTTAACATCGTGTCTCGCAAAGACTATGGAGCATGTTGTGCTTGCACGCCTCCAGAGACACGTGGACGATAATGGACTACTGCCTCCAGAAATGATTGGTTTTAGGCCCTCACTTTCCGCGCAACATGCGATGCTTCGCCTTCAACACGACATTATAACTCCTAACCAGAGCGAGGATACTCAGGCAATCCTTGGTCTGGACATACATGGAGCATTCAATAATGTAGCCCACTTAGCTATATATGCTGGCCTCAACTGCATTTCTTGTGGCGCTAAAATCTACTCTTACATCAAAATCTTCCTCACAGACCGCACAGCTACATTAACATTAGGACCAGAACATTCCTCACCCTATACACTAGGCAGCTTCGGAACACCTCAAGGGTCAGTGCTCTCTCCAATCCTTTTTAACCTGGCTATGCTACCTATACCCAACGCTCTTCAACGTATCCCTGACTTGAACTTCTCCATCTATGCCGATGATACCACCTTATGGGTGAAAGGAGGCTCAGATGGACACATTTAAGACACCCTACAAACAGCTGTAGATACAATAGCAGCACTAACATCTCAGATGAATCTCTATTGTACCCCAACTAAATCAGAGGTACTCCTTCTACCAACTCATCGTCGGTACAAACACGTTTCAATGATCGAAGTTCACATAAATGGGTGCCTCATTCCTAGAGTATCACGCATTCGTGTGCTAGGTTAATTTATCCAAAACAACCGACTTACTACGTGCACACTCGAAGCTTTACGCAATACCATTGAAAACACCCTAAGAATGATATGAAGAATCTCAGGGAAAAATGGAGGGCTCCGAAAGTCAGAGTTACTTCGTGTAATACAAGCTTTTGTGGTTAGTAAAATCACATATACCCTCCTTATCTTCACCTTAAATTAGCAGAGGAAGAATCGGTCAACACCCTTCTCCACAGAGTTTACAAATACGCGCTAGGCATTGCAATGAATACCTCTAACGCACTACTTCACCAGACAGGAGTCATAAATACCCTATGTGAAATCCGTGAAGCCCATTTAACAGCTCAATACGCAAGGCTCGTGACCACTAGCGCAGGTCGCCACATTTTATCGTCTACCCGAATTAACTTCACCTCACTGACCAATGCTAAATATAACATTCCCCAAAACATACACAAACAATTACTCATACCGCCACTTCCTAAAAACATGCATCCAACATGTCATACTGAGCGCCGAATCCAAAGAGCAAAAGCTCTTCAGAAAATATTGCATAGAGCCAATTACGTGCTCTATATATGTCGATGCGGCAGAATACCCATCCTCCTCATCCTATGCCCTCTCCGCTGTCGATTATAACGGCAAGGTGCTCACAACGGCATCCATCACTGTCAACTCTTCGGAGGAGGTAGAGGAGGCTGCCATCGCTTTAGGTCTATCCATCCCCAATATCACTATGATTGTAAGTGATTCCAGAACTGCCATACGCAACTTCAGCGCAGGTCACATCTCATCAACTACCCTTTCAATTCTTAAGAAACATCCTCCCACACAAGACGTCGCTCTCATGTGGACGCCCACGCATGCGGGGTTGAGTGGCAATGAGGCGGCTCATACCTGTGCTCGAGGAATGACCGGCCGAGCGCATGCCTCTGATGGCGCCTTAGACCACGCGGCCTTTTTCAGTTCGAGAGATCGTCTTTTGACCTTCCACGATATAACAAATCACTACCACCTACAGCGCACTATATACCCCCCTTACATCACGGAGCTTCGCGCTACCACGAAATACTATGGCGCCAGTTACAGACCCGTAAGTTTCCTACCCCATCTTTTCGCCATCCTATACACCCTGCGATATACCCCTCCCTTTTGTGCATTTTCTGTCGACAAAGAGCTAACCTAGACCATATCATGTGGGGGTGTACTCGAAACCCACCACCCAATGCTCTACACATTAATAGTAAGGAGCAGTGGGAGGCTGCTATGTGCAGCTCGGCGCCCGAGGTCCAGGACCAGATCTTGTATTGGGGCAAGAGAGTAGCGGAGACCTACGCTGGGTAGGCTCCTCTGACACTCCACCACCACACCTTTCCCTCTTGGGATGAATAAAGTTTTTCTCCTCCTCCTCCTTCGACAAGTGTTCGGGAAGAGTAACAGAACCGAGAGCTGCAGCGATTTCATAGTGTTCTCTGTACTTGCAAGGACGCGTTAGCATCGAGAAATGTACGCATGATGAACGAAGCTTTAAGTCGACCCATGCGCTGCTTCGCATCTTGTTCATGATTCCATTTAGTTTGAGATTGTGTAATTTTTTTTAATATTTGGAGTTACATCCGAAACCACGAGGTGATTATGAGAGATGCCGTAGTAGACGTCTTCGGAAATTCTGATTACGTGGTGCATTTTAATCTGACCAGGTTGACGTTAGATGACAGCCGTGTCAAGGACCACCCCGGCTCAAAATCTCCCAAGCACGGCTTCCTCAGCTCATTATTCTCGCTCATCATAAGGTTCCCATTAATATTTTGTCTAACAAAGAAAACGGGTTTTTAATTTTACACTTTCCTTTTATCATTTATGATGTCGCTTGGGCCGGCATTCCTCTTTTTACCATTTATGTATTACTTAACACTTAGTCACCACGTGGCCCCAATTCTAAAATGCCGAGACATCCTGCATTCCTGATCTTCCGTACCTCGAATACTAAGCTGCCCGACTTAAAAGCATGGGCAACACATACGCGCTAGAATTGTCTCGCTACCATATTGCGAGGGGGCGGTGAACCGGTGAACCCGTTCCGGGATGATGAACATCCGTTATTAATAGCCACAGTGTACGTGAACATCCACAGTCACCTGTACCCGTTTCACTTAGGCAACCTTAATTCTTCTCAACTGCGTAGGACGTTCCGCGGAAGTCTTAAGCAAGGCGTCTTCTTTCTCTCAGTACCGCGGAGGGAAAGGATCAACTCCGCTTCCTTCCTACACCCGCCGTTCCACGAAGTTGCCCCAGAGCCACCATCTCGTGCCACAATGTCGAAACTGCGCACAGCCGGCAAAGCTGTGCAGCTTCGATATGTTTCTTTTCTTTGACAGATCTGGAAGCGAATCTAGTGGTCATGCTCGAGTTCATTTCGCCGAGGCCTATACGTGACAGTGCCTCATCAACAGAGCTGTCTTCGTGTGTTCGTTCTTCCTCGCCCGCCGATATCTACTCCGAGAGGAAATGCTGTCATCCTCGCTTCTAAGGTCCCAAAGCCGTAGAGAATTATGCGGGGGGGGGGGGAGGGAAGGGGGATGGTGAACGGTGTTTCCCAAGCCGACCTGGGAGCCGGTATCCACGCAGTCTCCGCGTGCTTTTTCCTACCGTCGCCGTCAGTGAGACGTCGCCTGATGGGGAGTCCCCTAGTCGCGATTCAAAAACAAAGAAAAGCGACAGCACGCAGTCACCTGGAAATAGAGCCCAGAATACACACGCTCTCGTGACGAACCTTTTCCTTCTACCCTCGATTTCTTTTTCTCTGTCGCTTGGATTCGAGCCAGACCGTAGGGTTCCGACCTGAGGTTGCACTTGACGCTAGGCCTCTCGCCTCCTGTTCCTTCGCCACGTCGGCATCGCGCCGGTGGATTGCGTAGATTACCTCCAACGCCCCATCCCGCGGCGAACTTCCAGCAACGTATAGAGCCTGTAGATGAGTGTGCCAATCCCTCCACACGGCGGGATACGTGCAGACAACAAAGGCAAGCAGGGCGTCTATACCAGAAACCGCGGGGGCGCACTGCACGGGGCAACCATGAGGCGTTGTCGCACTCGCGCCCGCAGCATGACGTCACAGAAGTTGCGTAACGCGCTGCGCACCGCTCGTGTAGTGCTGCTGAGTGGCCATGCAGTTTCGGTTGCCTCCAGGAAATGGTTCAGCGTCGTCAGTAACAACAGAACGTAAATTGGCAACATTCAAAGGTCGCAAGATCAAAAGATGAAGCCTTATATAGAGAGATATCTGTCAGTCGTTGTCTTCGGTAACTATTGTTGCCACTGAAGGCGGCTTAGATGTATAAAAATACATGGGAAACACAACAATGTCCCACTTCTTACAGAAATATCTTCATTTTTGCACATCACAAATTCGCACCTTTGTTAATATTGATAAGATGATGTTATGTGAGCTAAAGTAAAGCTATATGAAGTGGTAGTGAGTTGGGAATGCATACTTAATCGCCAGCATGCGATCGTGCCGGCCACTAAGCAAACGTTATCAGCTCACTGTGCAATGAATGAAACACGTACCATCGTAAGGTTGTGTGGGTGTGTGCACCCTGCATATACGACACCAATTACGCCGCCTCAGTAAGGCTTTGTTTTCTCGCATTATTCGAGTGGAAACATAAAATTTCGGAAATTTCGCAGTGCTTAGCCTCATGATATCGTGGCGACTTCGTGAGACACCAATGAGGTCTTTCCAACGAGCGATATATAGTGTCATCTGCTCAGTTGCGAAATCGCGTGAGCATTTTCTAAACAGCACCGTATATACAACTTGTAACCTAGTTCACAGAGGGCTTATTCACGAACCCCGACATTTCGAAAGCTATTTCGAAACGGGTGTTTACGAAATGCGTGCAGTGCGACTATCCGTTTATTCAAGTGCGCAGTCTCGTACCCCTTCAAGTGCGATGACGGCGCACGGCTACGCATTCACTCACGCGAGCGTGCTATCCTCAATTAAAGAGCGTGACGTGGGGCCCAGCTTTCTCTCTCCCGCAGAGTTTTATCCACGGCGCCCGCTACGTCGTCAACCGCGGTGTGGGCACGTGACCGGAGCGCCGTTGCGAAAACGCAGCGAGTGGCGCGCGCGTGTTTCTGCAGCCCGTTCAGAAGCCGAGCGAGTTAACGGGCGTCTCTTTCTAGTCGCAGATTGCTGACGCCTTCACGGACGCTCCCCGCTGTTAGCAGCATCTTTCTTGGAATACGAGCGGGTGAACGAGGGACTTCTAGTGCCTCGCCGTGAACTCCGGTCACTGTACCTGTGTGTCGATTGCGATATCTCGTAACGAAAAGTCGAAGAGAGCGACGCCACGATGAATATGAATATAGATCGGATGCGCTTCTGCGTCGGTGGAAGCGTCTTCGCTCACGGACTCTACTGGGTTCTACGGTGAGTGCTGTCCCGGGACCTTACCGCAGGGATTTGATGCTGCATGCCATGAGGCAGTATCGTAGCCAGAAATGTTTCTACGGGTGGTGGGGGTTAACTATTCTTTATTGGTGTTTGTGCGTTTGTATGAGTACGTATATATATCTATATATGCACTGGGCAAAATCGCAAGTCTTTGGGTGTGAGGTGCAGGTCCTGCTCATCATCTTGGTTACAGTAGTGCCATGAGGCCATATATAATGCGGCTACATACCATGATGCTATACCGCGAGACTATGTCCTGTGGCTAGCATGCCAACGTAGCCATTTGCCCCCCTCATGTGCGCGCCTATGCCAACGACGTATATTGCTGGTGTGACAGCAATAGCTTGCTTGACAAGAATGTTTGACAGCGAGAGCAAATGCACAAGCTTGCTTGATGTCGGCATGTGCTCACGAGAGTGGGTGCGTTATGTACTTCTTCATGGTGACTAAAACTGCCTTGGTGTACCTAAACAGTACGTTAGATGGCAGTTCATCATGACAGTAAGACTACAGCGTGTGTGACAGCGCTTCCAAAGTTCGTATTTTTCGTCCCTTATGCCAGACTGAGTTCAACGTACATGTGTCATGCAGAAGAGTCGTCAGGCAACACGTTCCTTTGCGCGTTATTTTTAAGCCGCCTCGAAGGTCGGATGCGATGCCAACACAACGATGCCACAGCAGCTGCCAAGTGCCGTTTGAAAGCGTGAAAAGACTCTCGAGATGGCTGCTCGTGAGGTTTCTAGTGGAATGGACACGCTGCTAATTCCCTTTGCTCGAATATGCGTTCAGCCTGCACTCTTATCAAACAAAGATGTGAACTCATCGAATACCAGATGATGTTCCGTGCAAGGAATTTTCCCTTTTTCGGGCAATTTTCACCTGTCATTTCGAGCCAAAGAGAAAAAGAGAATTTTTGTGACATTGCAGGGAATTTCCGGAATTATTAAATTCTTCTATGATGACTGATAGTTAGCGGTCACAGTGCCCCTTCATCTGCTGCAATCGGTTTTGGCGCATGCACCTCGCAAGCGTAGAATTTGAGATTTGTTTTTGATGTTTGCGCGGAGCGATTTATAGTTCACTATTCGTGTTAGACTTCAAGCCCAAAATGTGCAGTGTATTGAACGTATATGAAATAATAAAGTTATGCTTTTGTTGTGCGGCAGTGCAGGAGATAGTCAAGACTTCAAACGTTGCCAGTACTTGAGACACGTGTAATTACAGTATGTGTGTACGAGGAGAAGGGCGGAAATAAGTACTGTTTTGCAGAGAATTTCTTCAACGTTTGCAGGCGAAATCCCCGAGATAAGAAATTTTCATGTCTCTGCATAGGAATTCTTCGGCGTTGTTCGGAACATCACTCTCCAACGCTCTCATTTTCCCTTTCCCGCAACCCGTTTTCGCGTGTTCACAAAATCACCCTCTCGGCACTAATTCCGATTGGTTTCCGGGCGTTAAGTACGCCGGTTCGAATCCCAGTAACGACGTCTTACCCTAAGCTCTGGCTCTGCACTTTGCCTAACTGATCTGTCACAAGGAAGAGATTTATGTCAAATTATTGACTGTGGGTCACGGTCAAAAGTTGCGACTAACACCTGTTTATTAACACCTGAGCGAGAAGTATATAGGCATCCATTGAAGTATGTATGTTGACAACCTAATCTGTGGGAAATTTTACGTTAACTATTCGGCGGTTTTCTTGGAATGGGCGAAAGGAGACAAAATGATGATGCAAATAAACTTCAACTTCAACTTCAAATAAACGTGGAACGGCATTTAAGAAAACTTGAAGGTTCTTTTGATTGTTGGTGTTTCTCAATGTACTTCAAACAAAGCTGTGGTTTTGTATACAAGTCCTCATACGAAAACAAAAAGGCTTTCCAATAGGCTTCCGTTGATCTTAAGTCTGTCACATTTAAAGGCATCTTAGTTATGCTGTGTTTTGTTGACGAGGAGTTAAACGAGCAAGAATAGCACAAATTACTTTAGTAGACCATGGAGGTGGCTTAAAATGCACGTATGCCCGGTGGTCTAGTGGCTAAGGTACTCGGCTACTGACCCGCAGGTCGCAGGATGGAATCCCGGCTGCGGCGGCTGCATTTCCGATGGAGGCGGAAATAGCGTAGGCCAGTGTGCTCAGATTTGGGTGCACGTTAAAGAACCCCAGATGGTCAAAATTTCCGGAGCCCTCCACTACGGCGTCTCTCATAATCATATAGTGGTTTTGGGACGTTAAACCCCACATATCAATCAATCAGCATGAATGTAAAAATAAAAAACAATCCAGAATAATTCTCACATCAAGTCGTTCACTGCTTGCAGAGCAACAAGCAATGGGCCATAATGTTGCCCTGTGATTTCAAGCAAATTATACAGACTGAGAAGGGGGGAGGGATGCTCGACAGTCTCGGCATTGTTCAGACAACTGCACAGTTTGACAGTTTCGGTTTCAAAAAACGTGTTCAGGCAAGTGTTTATTATTATATTATTATTATTATTATTATTATTATTATTATTATTATTATTATTATTATTATTATTATTATTATTATTATTATTATTAATGTGTCATCGTCGTCGTAGTCGTTGTTGTTGTTGTTGTTTTGACTGCTGCAAACATTATAATCGGCGAATACGAAGGTAACAAACAACGATGACGAACCCATACGCGAGTGCGCATTCGCGTATAAGGCGACCGGTAGGCGAAAATCATCCTCTTCTTTTCAATCGATCTGCTGATCCTCCCTAGCCTCATTCCGAAAGTTCTCTGCTCCTAAAGTGGTTTTTGCAATGCCTACTGGATCGGAACACTTGTTAATCTTGCCCATACATATTGTGCTCATTCATGGATTATAAACCATATAGCTTATAAAGTATGTACATAGCGCCTCCGATTATTTTCTTCTTCTTTTATTCTTAATTTTTCTTGTTTTTGTGTTTATCTTGTACATTACTGTCATGATGTTGGGATAGCCGGCTCTAACGTAGCCTACATTCCCATATTTTGCCAAATTTATATAAAAGAAACAAACGAAGACGTCATCCGATGACGTCATTGATTGTGTGACATCCTGCGCATGTGACGTGACGCCGTGATGATGTCGTAGCGACGTCATATATATATCTGTCATCTGTGACGTGAGGGTGATGTCATGCGAGAATGTCGCCTCGTGATCATGATTTTTTTTTGGGGGGGGGGTCAATTGTGTTGACACCGACGCCACCGATGGTCAATTTTCGCGCTAGTTGATGCACCTGAAGCCTTTGCCTTTAATAAAAAATTGCCCGCAGCTTCCCTCGGGGGAACACTGAGGAGGATGCGGAGCATATAATTGGTTAACGGGGTGTTAAAGTGCGACTTACTTGGGTCGATGGCTAAATTGGTTAACGTGGTTGTGAAATGGGGTGTTAAATTGCGACTTACTTAGGTCGATGGCTAAATTGGTTAACGTGGTTGTAGGAGGGGGTGTTAAATGAGTGAACACGTACACACGTATGCGAAAGGGTGGCGCTGGTCGAAGGGACGTCGATCATTGTGTTTGTGGATTCGTTGGAATTCATTTCACCGCGACCTTGGACGTCGACGCGCCGTACAAACCAACCGACGAGCGGCAACTGAGCGAGCGAGCGCCGACCTTGAGTATATATACAGCACGACGGCGCATGCACTGTCAGCTGTTGAATGTTCTCGAAGCGCGACGCCACATGCGCGTCCACTGGAGAATCAGGAGAATTGTAGATGTCGAACGCGGTGTGTAGAGGAGGAAGGGTGCACAGATGGTGGAGGAGTGAAGCGCGCGCGGTGTGTAGAGGAGGAAGGGATGCACAGATGGTGGAAGAGTGGGCGACGGCGCGACGGCGCATGCGCGCGCGTCAGCTGTCGAATGTTCGAGAAGCGGTGTGGACGGCGCGGACGGCGCACTACAAGGCGCGAGTATAAGATTCTCCGCATCTAAAACACGAAATTTTTCTACTGTGTGCTCTTTTATGCCATTCTTTTATCGAAACAACCTGCGCCCTAAAACGCTTTTTCACAGCGGAGCTGGTTAAGCCACCCGGAGCACTGTGCAGAGGGAAGGAATAGAGTAGCTGTATATGGTCACTAGGGACCACATACAGTTACTCTACAGTTACTCTAAGAACGGACAACTATCGTCGTCGTGAACCGGCACATGCTCTTTGCTCTTCCTCTTCTGCTTCGCTCCCATAACACGCGCACACATTTGTCCGACGTGGGATGGAATAATTTAAACGGGTGGAAGAACGAGCAGAGAGAGAGGGGGTAATTGAAGAAAGAAAGGGAAGAAAGACAGAACGACAGAGAAAGATGAGACACAAAGTGGAAAATATAAATAGAAACAGACACAAAAAAAAGATGTTAAAGAGAGAGATAGGGCAAGACATAAAAGGAAAGAAACACGTGGAGAAAAAAAAGAAAAAAGAGAGAAAGCGAGAAGTAAAGAGAGAGAGAGAGAGAAAAGAAATAGTAAGATAAATGAAGAAATTTATCGAGAGATAAAGGCAGAAATAAAAATTGGCAGAGACAATTGGAAGACATAAAAAACAGAGTCAGAGAAAAGGACAAAAACTGCGAAAAATGTAAACAAAAGAGGAACAAGAGGGCCGCCCAGCTCAAACCACTCCTTCAGGCTGGTCCTGCTAGTGCGACGCTGCCCGAATTACTTTTTTCTTGTCAAATACGTATTATCGTCCATCTCAAGGCATCACCTTGTAACTGTACGAGGTAAACGGAGACAGAGAGAGAGAGGGGTGGGTTTGTGTGGGGCGGGTGAAGAGCACGGAAACAACGAGCCGGCGGAGCGCTGGCCTCGGCAGCTTACTGGGCATTTTGAAAAATAGATGAGCCCCCATGTCTGTATTAAACAGCTATTTTTACCGCTGTAGTTTTTCACTTAGGTACACACACACGCACGTGTCCGAAGAAATGTGTACGTATTACTGTTATTAACGAACATTACGTTCTTATTCTCGTGCAACTGTTTCGAAAAAGTCGTCTTACACATTACCATTATGAGCGAATTTGACATTAAGGTAACGTTTTCTGATGAAATTCACATGCTATTGCTGCTTAATTATCGGTTACAACACTAATACACCTTCCAAATATCTATAACAAGTTTACTAAAGACACCATGGAGAGAGAATTGATTGAGAGGGAAGGTAGACATTTGTACGGCTCTCACACACACACACACGCAGTCATTCACTCACAGAATATTATACCATCTCCCACTAAACGGAACCATGTCAGAATACTAAGCAGCGCCAATGTTCACTTGTGTTTCCATTTGCATGTTTCCCAGTATGTTTCGTTTGTGTGTGGAGTTGTGTATATGTTGTGTACCGCTTATGCTACCCCGCTTCCATTTTTAGGTGTTACCGTGTGTGTGCTGCAAATTGAACACCAAACGCTGCTATATAAGAGAGGGTATCGAAGCAAGCGCCCACAGTATTAAATAAGAATGCACAGCTGTGGCAGAGGGATAAACGGGAGAGGAGAAACAAAGTGGAAGCAGCGCTATGCTACGTCCTTGCCCTCACACAAGGAGAGGGGGGGAGCAGGCGCATGCGCAGTGGGGGAGCGGCGGGTCACTGAGGGACGGACACAGCCCCGAACAAAAGCTGCATAGCATCTAAAAGATCAAGAGAGTAAATCAACCAGCCGTGGAGAATAGAAGAAGACTGTTACAGTTAAATGTAAGACGTTGCTCACTCGACCTCAGCAACGCTGCGTGCATTCCACGTACGATATTTAGAACCCCCGGGTATTTGGACTACGGTGCACGTTAAGACTCCCGAGGGATCAAAATTTATTCTGGAGTGTCCCAATACGACGTGTCCCATAATGCGACCTGGTTGTAGTCCGTAAAGTATCTTAATCAAATTATTTAAGTTAAACAATTATGAGCATGTTGTAGACAGCCTAAGCGATAGCGTTCAGGCTATACTGAGGCGAGATGTATATGGCACAGGCACTTCAGTTTAAAGCATAATTATCTATCTATCTATCTATCTATCTATCTATCTATCTATCTATCTATCTATCTATCTATCTATCTATCTGTCTATCTGTCTCTCTGTCTCTCTGTCTCTCTGTCTCTCTGTCTCTCTGTCTCTCTGTCTCTCTGTCTCTCTGTCTCTCTGTCTGTCTGTCTGTCTGTCTGTCTGTCTGTCTGTCTGTCTGTCTGTCTGTCTGTCTGTCTGTCTGTCTGTCTGTCTGTCTGTCTGTCTGTCTGTCTGTCTGTCTGTCTGTCGGTCGGTCGGTCGGTCCGTCCGTCCGTCCGTCCGTCTGTCTGTCTGTCTGTGTCTGTTTCAACCACCTGTTTCTAAGCCAATCCTTCCACGAGGCAGTTCTACATTCTCGGTGCTTCATCAGTGCTCGGTTACGGTGTCACGCCTTGAGACTTACCGCAAAGCGATGCAACCGACTCCATCCTTTCAAACGCGAGCCTGCCAACACGCTGTTAGTTGGAGATTCGCCCAAGGCGGTGACGCAACGCAACTTTTCGCACGCGTTCTCTCATGTCATGCAAGTTTGTCCGTCTAGCAGTAGCGAGATTTTTAAAAAGCCAAGGAAAAAGAGGCAGAAATGCGTCACCCTGCTGAATCGCAGCCAGAATTTCGACATGGCTGCAGAATGATATTTCTAATTTGACGAAAAACAAAAATTGTGTGCCGCTCCTTTCGAAAACTTGGCCGTTTTCTAGCAGGCAAGAAAACATTCTACGAGCAGTAATTATTCCACCTTCTTTTTTTATCTCCAGAATATTGGCCGAAGTAGTTGTTACGCATAACATGAGTTACGCATAACATGACTGAGTCTATCTCCAACTTTCGCTTAATATTGCAAAACATGAATTCTCTGATTATTTAACCGAAGACACCGGGCAAGCGAAATGTGAATCTCATGACTCATGAATAATAAGGAAATGCGGAAATTGCGTTTTCTTTCAACGCCCTCCAACAAGGCTGTGTATACACTGCCATTACGCTAAGAGGAAAGCCAGATAAAAAAAATACACTTACATGAAAGAACACACCAAAGATACACGAACATGCACAAAGGTGGCCGCGTCTTCTCGACGTAGCAAGGGTGACATTAACTAGTGCGTCGAAAAATACACGTGATTTATTATGTAGCTGTTATGCATTGTGCGTGAGTAATTCACGGTGTTTTTTTTTCCTATTTTTCTTTGCGTAGTTGAACGTCCGAAAAACATCGCTCAAAACAACACCTTTCAGGAAAATCTTCACTCGCGAAAAGTTGCTTAAAAAAAAAAACTGGACGTTGCCGATTCTTTGTCCATGCATACATGTAGTTTATGGTTTGATTCTTTTGTAATCATATCCGTAATCAACGAGACGGCCGAAGAACCAGTGGGCCCGACGAGTGTAATTACGGCTAACAGAAGCCACTGGAGGCATAAAGGAAGTTATTAATAGTTTTTACGGAAGTAGGGGCAGGAATTCCGTGTAAATACGCAGGATGTACATATTCACGTTATGTGTGCTTTTTGTTTACTATGTAATGTATACATATGTATACAAATATTTTTGTAACAACTTTTCGTTTGTTTCTGCATGTTCTGTTCTGTTGAAATTTTAGTGATGCACTCTGTCAGTGAGAATAATTTTTTCTGGACACATTGCTTAATTTAAGTAAAATGCGAGTGGACAAATCTTCGCGGCTGTGGTTCCTATTCAAGGGCCTCCCCATCAAGCATGCTCGAGAAACGTTGCACGCGCGCACATAACTATTTCCGTTAAAATTTGGCCACTACATACATGGCACGATTGAAATGCAACCATGATTCTGTTTATGATGTTTTCGGTATTGATCACATTGCGCCACGAACATGCTCATCACACCAAACACCTGTTCGCAAAGATTTTAAATAATTACGAAGATGTTTCATTTCGCGAAGCACAAACTTTTTTGTGCGCGCCCATGCTTGCATGCATGCAAAAAAAAGAAAGAAAAAACACTTAACGAAACACAGCACTAAATTCAGTAATATAGATTTTTTTTTGTTTCTACAACCGCATTGATACCATTCGCACCGTCAAATCATGCATTGCGTTGAAAGACAACAACGAAAGTAACCAAAAACACTGTTCAGAGAGGAGGAGGAAAGGCCGAGAGTATAAGCGTCTTTGGACTGAACTAATCAATTTCATAGCACATATAGTTGAAGGGGTCCCGTATACTCACTATATGGATTCCATGGATTGTGTGATTAGCTCAGGACAATTGACAATCTATATGGTTTATTTCGTGCTTCTGCCCGCGCATCATTCGACGCTACGAGGTATATTAACGTGATTGCAGGAACGGAAGTAGCCATATAAAATAAGAAAGTTGCACTACAAGTGTGCATGTTTTGTTCCATTCGGCGCGACAATGTCAAAGGCGCGCCGAAAAGGGAAGAACTATATACATATCGCTAATTTGAGACAAAACGTTTATTTCCGTTTCTGCAACTGAGTTCATTCCGCTCGCAACGTCAAATGGCATACGTACATTGGATTGAAAAAGAACAGCGAAATAAACCGCAAACACTTAGCAGTCTGACCTAATCACCCATTACAGTAATCAGAACTCCTTCAACTCTACACATGTATGTGCTACGAAATTTCCATCTTGTGTGGTGATGTCATACTGAATTAGTTGTCCTCTCTACCTTTCCTACTGCTTCCCCGTGAAAAGTGCTTACGATTTCGTTCGTCGTTCTTTTTCAATGTAACGTGTTATTTTACGAATTGTACATTTACGCGGTTGCACAAATGGAAATAAACCCAACTGTCGAAGGTAGTGTTGTTGTGTCGTTAAATGTTCCTTTCTGGCGTGGCCTTGTCCTAGCTGGGGTCCTACAAGGGATAAGATGGCATACTAACAAAGCCCATTCAGATGGGACTTTTCCCACGCGGGAAGCCACTGGCCGCCACTAAAACATAGGAGATGCGTCATCCGACTTTGGAGGCTGTTATAGATGTTTGTAGTTTTCAGAAGTTGAGGCTCGCCCCCTCTAAACGAAAAAAAAAAGCACTATTGTCGTATCATTCATTTTGAAACAGCTCAAAAGACGAGACGCATAGAAGACGGCACACATCCATGTTGTCTTCTGTGTTTCGTCTTTTGCGCCATTTCAATATTATTTTCAAACCAACTGGCTCAACTCTTCTCTTAGCTGCTTCCATATTATTTCCACGCTTCTCATATCCTTTCCACTCTTGGAAGCACCCCCGCGTCACGCGTACCACGGATGCACCCAGCGGCCGTGCTTTCCGCGAGCGCGGCGAAGACAACACGACGGGCGACGCGGCGCGGTGGATCAGGTGACTCAAGTCATATGCTCGTGACCATGACCTACTACACTCCTGACCTGCCCAGAGAGCACCTCTTCCAGCGCCCACGTTCTAGTTCATACCTTCTGCCGCTAGGGCCGTAACCTACGAGCGGCGTGGCGCTAGGCAGCACCTGCTCGCTGACGTCATCTTCACTCTTTGTGGTCAAATTTTGACCAACAAAGCACTCGTAGTGCGTATTTATGATCCAAAATTTAGAATTATTCAGAAATAATAATACTAAAAGACATTCAGAATTTTTTTGCAATAAAATGCACGCGACCACGCATAGGCTGCCCTACATCGTGTAAATCTACGGGTTCCCACGTTTGTCAACCAGTGTGCTATAAATACTCAAGCGCTCTGAACACCTTGCTTAACCAGCAATGTATGGGAAGAAATAGTCACATATATGCCGCCAGTTCACTGCAGAATGCAGGCATTCTTATACCAGCGCCTACAAAACAACCGTAAAGAAACAGACGAACAGGTTATAGGTAGCGCCACCTACGGCGAGCGATTGAACGAGAGCGGGGACACGCGCTCCCATAGGAACCCCGCTATCTGAACAGGTCAGGAGTGTAGTAGGTCATGCTCGTGACGTCATACGAGACCAAGAAAATAAACATGGCTGCCGCGCAGGAGCGGGTGCTGCAACTGCTCGCCTGGTCGAGGCGATTTCTGCGCAGCGGCTTTGAACGGCAGCTCCGAACTACCGGTGTAGTCGACAGAGACCAAAATTGTGAGCTTGAGCGCGTTCTGGGACCGTTCGAGGCGCACCTGATTTCGATCCAGAGCCTGCTCATCTGGGAGAGACCGTACGTGAGCGCTGCCGCCTTTGTCGCGGTCAACTGTCTGTTTTGGTGAGTTGTGCACCCGTTGTTGCCGCCACTGCGTTTCGCGCGGTCATCGTGCGCGTCTTGGTTGCGTGTGCGGCGTTTGTCCGGTACAGATCAATCGCGCCGAAAGTCGGCACATCAATGGTGCGTTCGCCGTGGGCAGCTATGACAACAGCGCTCTCGACTGGCCGCTTTGCCCAAATTTGGTAGGAAAAGCAGTGAAAGAAGTTGAAACGCCTATGTACGCGATGTCTCTCCGTTTTCGCTCCTTCAAGGGTCGCATTCCGCTCACCGCTACGTTTACACTGCAGTACGTACTCCGTTGTCAACATAGGAACAGCTCCTCATGGTAGCGTAACAAAGACTGTTGTCCAATGAATGGGAAGCCGACGCGCGACTGTTGCCGTGATCACTCAATGCTTTGCGCCTGTTCATATTCCTTGCGGTTGGCCGAAACGAAATGCCAGTATCCAAATAGCAATTTCATGTGATTACCGATGGCCAAAATTAACGGCTATCGATTTAAACCCCTTTTGCCTTTGCTCACATCCGATATTTTGGTGATAGCCTTGAATAGCATTGTGACCTTCGCTCGTTTGCGTCGACCTCAACCTTCGCCGGTCTCTAGAAAATGATCCCTCAGCGTCAGCGGTGATCTGTCTGAATTGTAATTTGAATGATCACTCATTCGTATGCTGCGTCCGAGCGGCGCTTCTTCACCCGTTACTTTCTGGTTACTCTGCGTCCCGAAATCATGCCTTTTGTGACTGACAGCTTCTTTGAATCACGTGATACTGACCGCGGAAATGAACCTTTTTGTTGACGGCGGCGCGCCAGTCGCCTGCGCCTAGAAACCCAGAAGCGTGGTTCTTATCTTATCTGCCCAGTGAGAGCACTGACTTGAGATTAACTCGGAGATTAACTGGCTTGCTACGAGCCGTGAAGCCCGTCGCGTTGCCAGCACTCGACATCAATTTCTGTTTGCAGCACTTGGGAACGAGGGCGTTAATGCCCTCTTTTCTGCATTGCTATCACTTTGACAGATTAAAGATGCGGAAGCTGGTGCTCGATTTTGCTGTGTATCAGTGAATGACAAAGGGTTGACAGCCTCGTTTATTACGAGGAAGTGCAGCTCGCCTTGTTTATAGAGATAAATTATAACTTCAGATTTTCGTTACAAGTACGGGCATTTCGATATGGTTTAAAATGTATGGCATTATACCAAAGTATCATTGCTATGACTCAGTAATATGTTGCTAATGCACAATTGCTCAACTAGCAGCTGAAGCACTGCTAACAACCATCAGCGAGAAACATCGAAAGCAGCATCATTACTAAGATACAGTACGACATCTATCAACCATCATCTGTCCAAGCTGACATGAAAAAGAACAATAATGAATGGTACATTGAGTAGAGCTGTAAAAAATATAGAGGGGCTGTGCGATGTGTGTCAGCTTGCCCAGCCTTTTTGTGCCTTGGTATTAAGAACTGCGATTGATATGCTGTTATCTCTCCATGTTCAGTGGCATAAGGCATAAGACTAGAAACACCATCAAAGATGTCCCGACTCCCCCTTGAAAGTTTGTTTTTTGTGCGCAGTGTATGGCCTGTAGCAAACTTATTACAAATACCTCTTTCCTAATGCTACCTTGTTGTTGGAACACTTCCTGGAGTGTGAATAAGTTATTGTCGTCAGTCGGAAACACCTGTGCGATTACCAGTCACCACTTAGATGGCAGCCATAGTCTATTCTTGACGGAGAAAAGGCCTCGTGCATTTGTTTTTGTCTGCTACAGTTTGTGGCTGTATCAGGAGTCCTACATTTGATTTCATTCTTTCCTAGGTTGGTGGTGTCATGCAGCAGGAGATTCTACTCCTTTGTGGCTCTCATAGCAGCTGTAATATTTATGTACAAAACCTGGGTTGACAAAATATGGCCAGAGATTCGTGTGCCTATTCCAGAAGGAGAGGAGGATAATGAAGGGTAAGTTTCGAGCTGTTGCTCTCTGTGTTGTACCTAGTTTTTGTTTTACTCGTATCTGATCACATTTTCACTGCCCAGTATTGAAGCTTTTTTTTTCTTTATGATTTTGTATAACTGACATGTTGTGGACTTCAGAGGCATTATGTGTGTCCACGATGATTTGACTTGTAGCACTACCAGGGAAGATTGTAAAGATGACTTTGGTAGAGCGCATGTGTCTGCTGAACTGTATGCCATGACACTTTGTTGTTGGCAGGCTTCTGATGGATGGAACTTTTAACCAATGTATTAATGTGCAATGATTTCATAGCACAATTATTCAAGTCTACTTCATTGCATTTGGGGTGATAGATGAGTGCATCTGTAGGTAATCCACAACATTGCAACTTTTGCTATGCTCATAATGTTGGCCTCCATCCTATAGAGTCATTGCTGGCTTGGAATAATGTGATCAAATGTAGAATGCAGATGCTTTCTTCGTGCAGGGTTGCCCATATGCTGATATTACTGAAGCTCTTGTAGTGCTTGCGTGCTAGCTGTAGCACATAAATAGCAAGCAAGTGTACCGATAGTGCTGCTATAAATTGACAAGGAATCAATGATAGTACCTGAAAGGGCCCCTCAGCAACTTTCCAAGTAATCACTCAATGAGGCTGGCCTCACTATCAGAATTAAATGCCACAAAAATGTTTTGAACCCCTGAAGTGTGCAGTTTTAGGTATTTGTGGCATGCTTTCAGCCCCTTCTCTCTCCTTTCATCCTAACGAGCACGAGTAGGGGTTAAAAAAGTGGCAAGGAGCTACGTCAGCGTGATTCATGACCTTGAATGCTTTTTTTATACTTCGAGCATGTTGGCTCAATGTAAAAATGATCATGAATGATTTTTTTGTTATATAGCGATTTTTGTACTGTATCACTGTAATTCACCTCACATTTGTGATTGCAGTAGCCAAGAGCATGCACAGAATTTCATTGTTGCAAAGGCACCGAATGGATAATAATGGATAGAACTATCTACACTTTTCTCGGATAGTTCGGTTCAGGAATCATGTAGAAAAAAAAATTTTTCCTGCTGGTATGCATTATGTGACCATGTTCTTGGATATCCATGAAAAAACATACTTTGTTTTATTTCGGAAGAGAAAACTGCTCCCAACTACGGCAAGCAACAGTGTGTGTACTTTCATTTCTTTTGTAGAGACCCGATTATTTCCATGCATTGATTAATTAAGATTTTCTTTTGTTTAATTGGGATTTTTCTTTTTGCTGGTGCAATTGACTGTTGCAGTTGTGTTTGACTAGGAACCAAACTCCTCAAGTACATTTATTTTGCTCGTTTCGTCACTATTTGCTATTCACTCTAGCACTAGTGTATCAAGACTTTTGGACCATATTGGAAGTGTACCTTGAGTTTCGTTAATTGTGTTTTCTTGCGAGCTCAGAAGCCTTCTATTTCAGCACGTGGTTCCACTACTTCGAAACATGCACATGCCAAAGTCTCTTCCTGTTTTTGCTTCCTGTTTCTATGGGGTTCGGCTAACGCTTATTGCATCACAGGATGACTGAAAGCCCTGAGAAAGAGCGTAGATATATAGACTACTTGAGAAGCGCGACAGGAGTTGGCACAGAGATGCAACATTCCTGACAAAAAAAAAATATATGACCTGTCGGCGTTTTGGTGCCTTTGTTCATTACGTCTGTTTCTTTTTTCAGCTGTACCCCTTCGTTCAAGTTAGCTGCATATGGTTGCTTCTCTTCTCTAAAAAGCTGGGCAGTTGTCAAAAGAAAAGCGATACTTCTTTTGTGGCCTTCATGTTCATGGTTTACTTGTGTAAAAGTACTTAGTGGACACATTGAGTGACTATATTAGGTCTTCTTGCTTGTCACTTTAAGGACTAAATTACAGTGGAACCCTTGTCAACGAAATTACATTTTTGCAAACAAACAGCAAAAAGAAAATGTGATGCTAGAGGGATAGTTCGTTGGAGCTGGTCTTTTTGTTGACGTGCCGTGTGTATGTGCGATTTGTCTTGGTTCGAAATTCTGCATGTCATGCCGATTTTCTGGTGAGATTTTTTTTCAGTTCACTCAACATTTCCTACTAGAAATCACAGCTGTTGTTCACATTGTGCTTTGTTGTTGGCATTGTTGTTCACATTGTGCTTTGTTGTTGGCATTGTGTTGTAGCATTATGTGTAAGCCACATCATGATCCTCTATATCGGCATTGTCTCTGATCTGCTTAGGCTGTTATTCCCGTCTTCATTCTATTGAAGGCTGAGGGCCAATGTGGCATTAATGTCACAGAACTCCTGATTTTTGTTTATCTTTACTTTTCATGTTGCTTGGTACATTCATAGTGGTTTTGTTGACTAACTGTCCAGCTTACTGCAGGCTATTTTTGTGGTGTGGGCACAAGAAATATGTGGCACAAACCCCGATGTTAGTGAGCACTTACCTTTGCGTTAGACATCAATTGGTCCTTGTTGTCTGCCTAGGCTTTTCCTCTGCATGGCATGCTCTACTGCTGATGCCTTGTTCAGTAGGCTCGAAAATCGCACACACCAATGAAATCTTCAGCTGCATTATGCGAGTATTTCGTGTGTTAAGCCATGCATTATTATAGCGAACCTAATATCAGTCGAGAGACTGATGACCCAAATATTATAGGTACTGCAAAGAATTAATGTCACAGGCATGTCGGGATCAGTGAGAATGCGAGAGCTTATGCCTTCCAGCAGGTGTAAGTTAGACCAAAAACCCAAGCGCTCTGCAAGCAGCTCGTAATCGAATGTGTAGCGTTAGTTTCCACAGGCTACATCTTCTAAAGAGAAAAAACAAATGGGAAGTATAAGTCGTGCTGAAACTGCTGAGAAACACTGCTGGTAGCTGCATTTGGAGCACTTGAAGAGTCTGATTACAATTGAAGGACTTAGGTATCCGACAACCTGTTGAATGGGAAAGATTAAAGTTTTAGTGGTCTTGAATGGCGCAGTTGATGGCAATGTGATCTAAGCGAGTCTTGCTTCTACTGTCGCATTAACAGTATCCACTCACTTAATGCTCAGTTTGTATCTGCCAATATAATAACTGTGATACGTATTCTTTCTGTGTGGAACTTGGGTTGAGGCATTGTAGCTCATATTGAGGTGTACCATATGATTCACAGAGTAGCGCTACCTTTTAGGTGGACCCCCGTGCACCCTCAGGTCTTCAGTGTGCCCGAACTGAGCCGGTACATCACAGACTGGTCCGAGAGCACAAGAAAGTGGATAGCAAATGTGATTCTTCTACGAAAGACCAACCAAGGACTGGTGAGTTGTGTTCTTCCTTAACGATGAAAAGTATGGTCAAAAAAGAGTTCTGAAGGCTTGTTCATTGGTAGCACTCGAACTTTTAGCATTACTGGCATGGTTTTCGGTACTTATCTATAACACACCAATACTCCACCAAGATGTTTATCACAATAAAAGAGTATCTCACTGATATATTCATCAGGGAACCACATAAAAAAGTGAGAGCCATGAAAATGAAAAGCAACTGCCAAGAAATAGAAAAAAAACCTGAAAAGTGCACAAAGATCTGCCTCTGTGCCTGTGCATTAAAAAAATAAGAATTGTGGAGCGTTGGCTGCTGAATTTTTTTCATGGCCAGATATACGAGCATCTGCAGTATTAAGAGATTAGTGTTGGGTTAGTTGGCTGGCATTACTGTCTTGAGACTGATTTTCTTGTCCTAGTTAGAGACCTGTTGTGTTGTGTGCTGCATTGTAATACGTAGCACAGGTATAGTTCTTGCCATAATCACTTAGGTGTATATTCCTTTCAAATAAATCTGTTGCCATTATGGTTGTTGAGAATGTCAGTTTCAAAGCCATGGGCAGTATTTTCAAGTGACCACGCACAGCGGTGCTTTCATGACATTATTGCTGGATTGCCGAAGGGTCTGCAAGTGGTAACATTTTTGGCACACTGTTTTAGCACGGCTGGCACAGTGACAGATCGGTGGGGCTAATAGATGACTGCACGCCTTGTAAAAGTGCCCCGCCGCGGTGGTCTAGTGGCTAAGGCACTCGGCTGCTGACCCGCAGGGCGCGGGTTCGAATCCCGGCTGCGGCGGCTGCATTTCCGATGGAGGCGGAAATGTGGTAGGCCCGTGTGCTCAGATTTGGGTGCACGTTAAAGAACCCCAGGTGGTCTAAATTTCCGGAGCCCTCCACTACGGCGTCTCTCATAATCATAGAGTGGTTTTGGGACGTTAAACCCCACATATCAATCAACGCCTTGTAAAAGTGAAAGTGTCCTGTAATGTCACCCCCAGAGAACACTGAACCCCTTATATGCTTTGTTGCTGCTGACTACAGTGGCGCACACTTCCATGATTTCATTGATGATAGAACCGGGTATGTAAAAACAGCATCATTAACAGAAACGTAATTGTTGTATGCGATCCTGTTGACTTCAACGTTTCGAGGCATGAAATAACTATGCACTTATAGCATGCTTGCATTATACCCTATAAGTACGTAAAAAGAGGGGAAGAAAATAAAATGGCACGGAAACATAACAGCGGGGCTCCACTGTGTTGCATATGTGAGCACTCTTCCATCTCTATAGCACTGCTTTCTATTGTCATCAAAGGTTGGCCGTCAGTGCATTAAAAAACTACATAATATACATGAAAGGTTACATTAGTTTGAAAGTGGATTCTTTCTAGGCTTTCGAATGATTGAGGAATCGACTGGCCTACATCTGTGGGGTCTTGATTTTTCTTCTTCAGTATTAAGTGCTGCTGCCACAGAAAAGATGAGAATTAAGGGAACGTTCTCGGCGCATTTCTCAATGGTTTGTAGAAGAGCTTATAAGAAATATACATTATACCTGTTTTTTGTTTTCTCTTGTGTTGGGATGGTTTTGGTGAAAATGCCCTGCCCATAGCTTTTTTCTTTCATTCTTTCTCTTTTCTATGTTAAAAGAAATTAACAGTGTACATGTGTGCATATCTACCAAGTCTCCTGGATTTTCCGGGAGACTCCTGGAAATTAAAATTTCTATGCGTAATCTGGCCACATTAGCAAAAATTGTACCCTATCGAATCCAGACTTCTTGCAAAACTATTGCTATATCGAATAATAATTTAAATGAATATGGAGTCATTGATTTAAACATGCAGTAGAATCTCGGTGATACAACTCCACCTAATTCCCCTGTGGAGTTTCACTGTGTCTAGTGGGTGAAAATTCAGATGTTCTGAACACTTTGGCGTGTCACACCGGGTGATAAGAACTTCGGTAGCAAACCATTGAGCGATGGCTGATAGCAACTTGTGGAAGCTTCAGGAGAACGCACGCGGCCAACGCGACGGTGGTCATTTGACGCTATCGAACAGAACTCCAAAAGGGCTCCGTTGGACAAAACTCCAACGCAGTACGACGCTCACCCTGTAAAAGCGACGATTCTTTTTAATGCTAACAACAAAACCACAACAGATGCATTCACTGATTGTAAAAAGCGACATAGTTTTGAAGGCAAGTGTGCGGCCAGCGCACACGTGGAACTATCGTTTGCCGCAACCACCATAAGCAAAATTGCGGTCACTTCAATACGATTATTATTATTAGGGACTACGAGTTCCGAAAATAAGTGGCTAACACAGTAGTAGATTAAATGCGATAGAGGCGGCTTAATATAGAGGCATGAAGCATTTCTGTGTTCATGTCATAACATATGACTACGATGTAGCAGTCTTCAGCACTTGTCAGTTGGCCTCAATAGAAGCTTTGTCGCGCACTTTCACAGCATCCAGCTGCGTCGGCCCTTATTGATCCATTAGCGTGTGAAGGGGAGTTCTTTTGTCGGAAAAAAATGTTATGTTTAGGTTTACCGGACTGTCCCCTTGTCCCCCTTTGTTTTTGGCGATCTATATTTTGTGTGAAAAAAAAAAACTAAGTGGAAGGCAGAGGCAACCCCTTCCCGCTCTCGTCTCTTGTGTTTCGGTAAACATCCGGATTCAGAATCCTTAAACTTGGCAGGTATGTGTGAGGGGTGTACGTCTGGCATCCGTCATCATCAGGAACATTGCACGTGGGAGGTAGTAGGATTTCTACTGCGTTACCATATTTTCTCGTGCATAAGCCGTAATACTAACTATAAGTCGACAAAAAGAGAAATATGTATGTAACCGCCACCCCCCCCCCCCCACCCCGCTTTCTAAGCCTTCGATGTGCCACCTATGAAGGTCTGTCTGCAAATGAATCAGCGTCATAACATTATTGTAACGCACTGAATATTCTATTTTAGCAAAAATAATCTGATACTAACATGTTGATTTCTGCGTGGAGCAGGGACTAATTTTAATTAAATTGTAATTAAACTTTTTTTATTCTGAAGTCATTCATGCTCTGTTTTTATGTAGTCAAATCTCAAATTAGAAACACAGTGCAAATTCATTTTTTCTTATGTTTATTTTGTGCAAAGAAAAATTTGACTTCTGTGTTGGCCCATGGCGAGTGGCACATCGAGCTATCTATGAAAAATGCTATTGCCTTTTGCAGTGTGATTATATTCAACGTTACACTGCAAAGTAAAATTAAATGAAGACACGTTTATGATGCGAGAGGTTTAATTCATTGCAGGGTCAATGTAAGTGGCTCTTTTAGCCACTAGTTAACTGAACTAACAAAAAGCAAGTGGTGCGCACGATTTTGCAAAAGGTGTCTGAAAGAGTTGGGCACATCCCTCCCCTCTTTTTCCTTTTTTTTTCTTTTTTCTTTTTATGTGCGAGAAGATAAGGTACCTTTGAAGTTTATGTTCACAGCAGTATGTATGTTTGTGCCCCCAGTGTTCTTTGTGGCGGCAGAGTACTAGAAAGCTGTCATGTTAGGGCAAATTCCGCTGGGAGATATCTAGCAGGGCTCGAAATCCTTGAATGAACATTTGGATCGTACAAAGCCAAATCTGCCATTGGAACACGTGAATACTCCTCGTTAGGTCGCCCCGGAAGTTGTTTTATGCAGCTATTTCTGCTTTCGCTATGTGTGTTTCTATGGATCACCGCTGCAAAGCGTGCCGTTTTCTTGCATGTAAATATAAACAAGTCCACAGGGTGATCAGGCACCACCTCAAAAAACGCTGAAAACTAGAGTTGCCCGATTCCACCGGAAATGACAGCTCCACGTTGCTGAAATTTTGACGAAATCCACCTCGGCAAGATTAAGCAATGTAGAACGCTCCATCATCGGTCAGTGGAATACGCGAGCTTGCTTTGATTTGACTAGTGGAATCAGATTATCGGCCAGGATGCATGAGAACTTGCTCTAGCCCAACCAGTGGAATTTGTCATTGATCACGTGTCATGTCAATTGTTGTAAAACCGCCTCCATCCCGATCTCGTTTGTGACTGCCGTTGATTTATCCTTTTCTGCAGTTCTGCTTTCTGGCGACATCAACTTTTGCCATGACGGCTGTGTTGGGAAGAATGATGTCTGGCGTCCTCATACTGTACAGCCTGTGTAAGTTTGCAGGCACCCCTTTTCACTTTTCACCGACACTGAAATCTACTCTACAGTCATCTTACTTGAGGCTGTTTGTTTTTTCAGTGATGGTTGTTACCCTTGGCCCTGGAATTGCTCTTTATGTGATACCAGACACATGGTATGAACAGTTTGATGCGCTTGTGAGAATTGCATCTGGGAAGCCGCCAAGGAGAAAGCTGCAAGGCAAGTAGAGTCTGCTGTTTTCAGTTTCTTACTCCACTTTTTGTACTAATTTTAGGCGTGTTTTAACAACAATGTAAAGAAAAAAAAATAAGACTGTAAAATCTTTTTTGCACAGGGATGGGCTTAGAGACTTAGTTTAAGTGGCTTATTTCTGTATTGCGCAACCTCGTTAATACGTAGCCACAGAAAATACCACGTCATGTACTCACCCCAGCGCTTTAACTTCCTTTTTGTCAAAGTCAGAAAAGAATCTGGCTTTCTCACACCGCCTGCCAATATCGTGCAATGGCGATGCTAAGGAGCATTTCAAAACTATTGTAGAGTTCGGGATACACAGCAATTGACACACCGACAGCATAGACAGTATCGGCTCTCTGCGTTACATGTGTGCACGTGTCTCTACTGCAATCTGCCACTAAGTGGAAACTGGCATACATTCATTGAAACACGGTACGGCCACGTACCAATTGTGCCTGACCGTAGTTGCATTCGTTGCGTCGCCTGCAGGGCTGCTTGTTGCGCCGTATGCATGCATTTGCCGTGCGAGTGTTTTTCATTCCCACTCCACTTCAGGCCGTGCGCAAATGCAACAGTTAGATAGTCGGGTAATCACAGCAACAAGCTTCCTGCAAGCAATCTGCATTTGGCACCTCTACAATGCTCTGTCGCAGTGGACGAAGGAATGTTTGCCTGGCCACCTAAAAAAAGCATGCACTTTGATTGCAACAGTGCTATGCTTGCTGTACAGTATGCATGCGCTTGACATAACAAGCATCAGTGCAGCAAGTTTTCTTGGCGCCCACGATGCTGAACTCTGCAACAAGATGCTTTCCTTTCTACAAAGTGGTGCACTACCTCACACGACAAAGCCACAGCGATTGGCCTCTGGGCAGTGGCACACGTGGCCAAGCAGATAGCTG
Organism: Rhipicephalus annulatus; assembly: GCA_013436015.1. NCBI lineage: Eukaryota > Metazoa > Arthropoda > Arachnida > Ixodida > Ixodidae > Rhipicephalus > Rhipicephalus annulatus. Next base: position 196,981 of record WOVY01001386.1, on the reverse strand, counting down.
AAAGTAATAGGGTTGTCGGTGGCGATTATCCCTCCTTCATTTTCTTCCAATACCTCTCCGCAAAGGCTTTGCCGCAATCGGGCCGACGCCAAAATCGTTGATCAACAGATCTCTGATTTTTTTATAACAATGGAAAACCTCTCGCGGCACATTATTGTGTTGGCAAGTTCAGTGGTGCAGTAAACCAACAGTTATCGCGCTAGGGTTGATAGGCGGGCTAGTTGGTACAAATTCATAATGGAATAATTGGAAGCGCAAACTAACGGGACACAAGAGCTGCGCTTGTTTGTCTCTTCTCTTGTGTCCCGTTGGTTTGCGCTTCCAATTATTCCATTATGAGTTATCGCGCCCCACAGGATATGTACCAACAGGTAGGCATAGGATGACGCACTATGATTTGAGTGGTTAGCGAATGCATTAAAGTTTGACTTTATAGGTTATTTGCAGTGACTATGTTCAAAGGGGGTATGTATGAGGTGCGAATGTGTGTGTGTTGGAAACGCGTGAGTTACTGCCTTGTGCGTTGTCTTCTGCATTCACAACGGCACTGGCGCCCCTGCACAGGCAGCGCAGCTCGTCCTGGATTAGAATCTCGTTGATATTACTTTCATCCTTTTTTATTTTTTAGCACTTGCTTAGTCTTCTGAATGTTTGGCAGATGGGAATAATACATTCTTGAGTAAATTGAAAAGCAAGGACTTTTGTATTCATAATAACTTTTGCGCACTTGTAATGATTTCTTGGGCGATCCAGCAGGCCAAGGAAGCTGCCAGGAGACACGGTCTCTCCAATGGCCCCTAGATGGGAGCCCATCCCAGCAATCTGCCGGAAATTAATAAAGTCTACAACTCTCTCTCGTAATGATTTCTGGCTAATTAACAATATTTCTTATACAGTGTATCTCTAGGGCATGCAGATTTTTTTCCCTAAATGTGTGGACAAAAAGAAGTGAAACGACTGAAGTGTACTGATTTTTTTTTTTTCATTCTTATTGTTGTTCCAAACAACTTGCAACAGGCTAGTTAGTAATCCATGTGGCTGTTAATACAGGCTAAGAATTCATAAGTATTGGTTACCTATGGGGAGATTATTATTGTGTTTTTCTCAGCACCTTCATCAGTGCTGAGAAAGGTCTGTGTTTGCCACATTCAAATTTTCCCCCTTTTTTGTTGCAGTGTCAACGACTTCCGTCAATTAACACTTGAAAAGTAACAGCACATTTCACATTTTAACCAAGTCAGATTTTATATTCAAGCCATTGTGTCCTAATTCCAGCATGCAAGAGCCCCGTACGTCTGCAGCTGCCTTTGACTGAGTGCCTTCTCTTGGCATGTGTCACATTTCCTGTGCTTCGATAAAAGCCTATGGGTGCACATGCTTGCAGTGCAACTTGGGCATCTTTGTCCTAACACTTACTAACCCCTATTGTTAGCAGTGAACTTTCCTGCTAGCAGTAATGAAAGTGCTGCTCCAGATTGCGTTTTTTTGTTTTTTTTTAAGTCTCTGCCTTGAACGTGCTTCGAAATGGCGGGGGGATGATGATCATAGGAACTTTGACCGTGTGGCCTCCTTGCTGTACTAAAGAGACCGAAAACAATCTGTACTTTCATCCCACTATGCTAGTGTGCTGCTTTATTGGTTCTAATTTTATTTATGCAACCATTGGCATATCAAGCATTTAGCTCATTAAGCCTGTTTCTTCTTTCTCTCTTTTTTTTACATGCAGGCTGTTTTGATGGAAATGTGAAAATGAGAGAGACTTTATTTCAAATACATAGCTCACATCGCAGCCCATTCAAAAGCCAATCATCTGTTTAGTTGTTGTTTTCTTGCCATTTACGTTGATTGTTGACTGAAATATCTTTCATAATAAATATTAATATTTAAGAAATGCTTCAATACTGCTTTTAATTGCAGAAGTTGTAAGGCATACTTTGCAATCTGCTCCGAAAACACCAGTAGCTGCTCCAAACTAGCATCTCACCAGTTACGGAAACACTTGAAGCTGCTCCAAAGCGCTATCTTTTCTGCTCCAGTACCTGCTCCAAGGAGCCAAAAGTTTTTTCCACTGCTGTACTGGTCCCTAGAAAAATTTTGGGAAGGCATTGCGATCAATTATTTTTAGCATCTCGTCAAGCCGCTGCAAAATAGCTAGAGCGTGCATCATGTATTTGCATTTTCTCTGCAATGTGATTATTAAATTCACTTGTTTCACTGAAGTGTGCTTCACTAACCCATTATTTTATGACAATACAGCTCGGGTATAGTACTGTTCATAAACGCGGTTTAAATTTGACATGACCAAGTCGGGCTTATGTTGAAACATGTTTGGCAAATGCCTTTTTTTTTCCTGTATTGAGGTCTATGTATGTTTCTGTATTGAGGCTTCATGAGTTCTTAGAACAATTTCATTAGATGCTATTTTCCCAAGGCGCATTTGTGAACAGAATTCAAGAAACTTCAGCAATAAATGAAAGTTAAACTATATTTAAATGAAAAGCACTGAAGCTTCTGGCACCGACGGCACTTTCTACCAGCCACCTGTCAATACTCATGCGTATTGTCACAGTCTCTCAATGTCGGGCAGGTGCTTTCTCAGTTTACAGCATGGTTGGCAAGTCTAAGGTTGCTGACATTGTCTTATTTATGATGACGCTGAAAAAAAAACACACACAGTGTGGTTTTTTCAATACATGTTCCTGTTGTCACCGATTCGGGCACTTGTGAATAGAGGAAGCCTCTCAGGTGTGAAACACTACCACTGCAGTTTTCCTAACAGAGCCATGCGATTGAGGTGTTTTGCATTCACACTTCAGTGGATAGTGTTTCTTTACTGTTCACTGGCAACAATTGCTCGCAGAGGACACATGAAAATTCAGTGAACTATGCGCTTTTTGTACGTCACTCAAGTTTTAGGTACTTAACATACATGATGCAATGCTTGGATTGTCTCTAAAGTGACAGCTGTGCAACAAAAGTTACTTTGCTCAAACCGGGGTAAATGAATGTCATTTTCGAGGAAACAATTTGGGAATACAAAAATTTGCATTGCTGCATGCTTTTCTCAAACTTATATTTTTTCACTGAGGCAAGCCCTTCGATATAACAGGCGTGTTCGCTAAAAAGTTGGGCACTGCAGCCACTCCATTCTCATTGTGTAACTCAATAATCTGCACGTGGTTTTTAACAATGGCAGCAGTCTCCGTGACTGCCGACTTGCCTCTCAGTTTCATTTTTAACACTATATTCTTGCACCCATCCTGTGCTGTTCAGGTGATGGTGGTGGTGAGGTGTCTGTTCCCACTAACAATGAAGAGGAAGACGAGCTGGAGGAGTTTCTACCCAAGATGGACAAACAGGTTTTAGCAAAGCAGTTCAGCCTTTCTCTCGAGTCTGACACAAAGTCGAGCACGCACAGCGAAACATCGCTTATGCCTCAAGGTCTTGCCACCGCACCACCTCTTGATTCCCTGGGTTGGTGTCTTATCCTTTCTAACGCCCTCCTTGAAATCTATATGAGCTGGGTTCACCTGTGTGTTTGAGGTATAAGTAGACTGCGATCAGCTCGGCTTGTTGGTAGTACTTTTCTATTTATAGCATTGTCGTAGATAATTGGCTAACGTTGGTTCATCAGGAGAAGGAAGTAATCTATTGTCGTGGCAAATAAAATAAAACAACTTAACAGCTGGGGTCCTCGAAAATAATTTGGTCACAATTCAAGACAATAGCATGTCATCAAAAAAGTTTGACAATCCACGTTTTTTTCTTGTGCTGGTCTCTGCCGTTTATGAATGGCGCGAAGCTCTGCATGGCGACCCGAAACGGAGACTGTCGTAACGAAGGATTCCAAAAGGAAAGACGTGCAAAGACCCTAACACACCATTTTGTAACTTCACTTTCCCACTAGAGAGGACACACACACACACATGCCGTATCTCCATAATAGAGGCAGATTTGATGAGATGGTGTTCAGGAGCGCACGTGGCAGTCGCCATTAAAATGGGACAGGCACAAAAACAGAAACAGGACCTCTGCTTGCAAAGGTTTGTCACTCAAACGGAACAACAGAAGCTAAATTTTGAGCACAGTGAAAAGTCCAGGTTCAGTCGAACAGCATTGACATAAACATCCTGCATGCAAAATTCTGCGCTCGAAGTAAGAATAGATGCGTTGCAAAAAAGCACTAATCAATAAGTGTTATAAATACCAAAGCTGGAAAAAATTTTTGCCCTTATATGAAGATGCGTGCTTGTAAGTCCGCACTTGCCAGCGAATGGGCAGTCCTGGATTTGTTAATTTCAATGCAGTCAGCGTTTTTCATGCATTTCGTTCACTTTCTGGTATGCACATTTCTCAATATCTAAACTCTGTCATGCCAATCAGCCAACGAAAACTAGAGGGCGAAAACTTGAAAACTAATGTAAAATATTTTGTGTGTTTTGTCTGGCTCCGGTGTGTGGAAGTCATTGATAGCGCACTCCCTGGAAATGAAAAATGTCTCTTTGGGGTGCCTAGAAATTGACAGTTTTAAGCTAGAAGTACTTGTTGCTGGGTTAGTTGCTAGACAATTTGAGGGAAAAATTTATATGCCAAAGCACCACCTAAAGCACGAAGAGGCTCTAGATCAAAGCATTATTCTCAGTTAATTTCATTTGCAGGAGAATGGTAGAAAAATATATAAGCCACACAACATGCGCAAACAGCACTGCTTTGCCTAATCATTATGCATCAAACGTGAGGGCATTGCAAAGCTGTTTCTGATCCACCAGAGTACATATTTCAAATTCAGAAGCATGCAAAGCCACAGAAGTGTCACTTATACACAACTCATTTTCTTTTTTACCTAAAAAGCCCTCATTATTTCCCGGCCCTGAGCATGTGAGCTTCCAGTAAGCAGGGAAATGTTAGAAAGCCTTGCCTCACACAAGCAGAAGTTAGTGTGTTGGCAAATGTGCCAACAAATTATATCAACTGGAATGTTTGTGCTCCATGAGTTTAGAATAGACATCAGAATGAAATTGCATTTGTTCCGACAACTTGTGCAACCCTGAAACGTCCTTCGCAGAACCCAGTTTGAGAACTTTCATAAAAAGCGAAATAGATACAACCCAGGGCCTGCACTGAGCTATATACAATGATGTCGCTAAGCAAAACTTTTCAAGTCGTCTACACAAAAGTGATAGATTTGGCAATGCAGTCTGTTGATGTGCTGCTACGATGCTCATTGCGTTAACGCCACTGCATATGCAGCCGGGTTGGAATAATTGGCGGACAAGAAGCCAAGGCCCTATGCACCACTGCTCTTGTAGAAGTCTGTTTTAATGTGTGGCCGCATTGTTACCCCACGTAGCAAAGATACAGTAGTCTCTTGTTAATTAAACAGAACCTGAAGAGACCAGGAAAATGTGTTTTGTTGAACTAGAGTTCGATTTGCTGATAGGTGAACAGGGGTGCAGATTTCAGGTATGAAACCAATCGGGCTGGAGGCAGTTATTCCCTTTAGGCAGCAGTTCTGTTGAACAGATTTTAATTTACCAAGAGTCTACTGTATATACTCAGTGTTCCTCTGTGTGACATTATCGTTGCTGGAAGTTGGGACGAATAGTTACTAGTGTGTATCTTTTTTTTGCCTCTGTCTTCTTTCATTTCACGCTGAACCGTTCAACATGTTTAACCACATCAAACTCGCCCGAATGTTAGTTCTCCCATAGTAAACTCAGATTCACAAGGAATGGGTGAAGTTACAACGCCATTCTTTGCAGATGAAGAGGCTCACTTCTATGAAGGGATAGACAGCTTTCCAGGCTATGATGAAGACACGGACCTGGACAGCTTTCTGCCCGATGCAACGACCATGCCATCGCTGAGCGAAGTTTGCGACTCCGAAGAATTCCTTCCCACCATTGCCTCCGCGTCGTCGGCACCCATGCATTTTTCTGCATCACACTTCAAGGTGGACAGCTCCGACTCTGAGGGCGACGACACGCTTGTCAAAGCTCTGTCCTCATCACGTCGGCCGGCCCGACAGCTTGAGGCATCCAAGTCACGCCCACTCGCTGTTGGTCCTCGCACCTCCCGACACAGCTCCCAAGGTAGTGACATTGACATTGACGAATACGAGGTGGTGGACGAGGGAGAGGTTCCACATTTGTGATAATAAACCCACTCACTGCTCGCGTGTGTGTGCACCCTGTGCAATGCCCTGTGCACTCCATGGAGGGGTGGTGAAGAGGGACTGTTCACCTTATTCCTTTCTACATCATTTGCTTTCCTTTCCTCTGTGTTTCTGTTTTTCAACAACTTGTTATTCCTAGCTCATAGTCTTCAGTGCAAGCCCTTTTGTTATGCTTATAAGCAAGTGCATGGCAGCTGTACTGTGTTATTAGTGCTCTGGTCTGATTGCATGTTACAGCAGCTGTAGCGAGCGTGAGTTGCCATTGATGATTGGCTACGTCAGCCTTTGTACCTGCTGGTAATTGGTCATCAGAGCTCACCTTGACAAAGCTAATGTTTGAACATCTCTACAAAGCCATCTCCATGCAGCTGTAAGTCTGATAGCAAAATCAAAATTACAAGTATCACAAGCTCGTCATTACTTTTTCTATACCACCCGGTCGGGTGTGACTTTCTCTTATTGTACTTATAGCCCCAAGCAGCCTATAGATTTCGGCTGTTGTATATTCGCTTCAGAGACAATGTGGGTTCATTTCACTTTCTATTAATTTGCATTATGACTGGCTGAGGAGCCCTTAAGCTTTTGGAAACACCTCATCAGTATTTTAATAGTACCTGTACATATAAGCAAGCATAGTCACACTAGATACCACATAGCTCCCACACTCTTGGTAGGCACCATAATATCATTCCCCATTACTGAAGTGACGCAAAGTCAATACTTCAATGTGTCGTAAAGTCCGTGAGCTCCCCTGTCGACAACATCGATACACAGTTGAGGCTATACAGTTTTCAAAGATCTCATGACCTTGAAGTCTAGTACAATAAATAATTTAAACTTCGTACATCATGGACAAGATGAGAATTTTTGGATGTCGCACAAGCTTTTCTGTGTTGGTCCTCTATCTCTGGTTACATTACTCAATACATTACGAGCACACTCAGTCACTCTAGCTGAAAGAAATTTTTTAAATGTTTGTCTATAGTACTGCTAGAGTGTCTCTGCTAGACAACACAGAGTGCACAATATAGCACTGATTGCTGCTTTTGTGCAACTTATTTATGTATTGATGGTCTTGTGCATGGAAATAGTACTAACGTTACCCTCGAGCCCTTTGAATTGAGCGTGTCTGTTTTGTTTTTCGGTGGGGCATGAGCATGGTTCACTTCTTGCATGTCAACGGTGCCTTGGCCATTTGTTTATTTTATCGCTTAGTTGGGGGCGCTACATGTGGTTTTGTCACCGAGTGGCACTCATCAGTGCTGTCATGCCCATTATCAAAGAACCGTTTTTGTGCTTGTCTGTATGTCCATATTGAGATTAAGATTGACGCTGTGTGTCCCTGCCATCATCTTCACACTACAAATGTATGCAGAATTTATACCAGAAAATAAGACTCCTATCACATGTGCAAGTTTTCCCACTTCTTTTTGTCATTCACGAATGAACGGCTTTGTTATAATTTTAAGCATCGCCCACAGCGTGAAACATTAAAAGAAACTGTATGGGTTAGTAGCAGATAGATTTAGTTTGATTTTAGAGTGAAGAATGATAATGTATTTAGTGTGTGACCAGTTAGCAGCCACACAGTAATGGTGAAATGAGAAATCATGAGGCCTAGAATCCTGAAAATTTAGAACAGCCATAGCCATTTCCACTGAGTACACTTGTGTTCCACCAGTCTTGGTCAGCATATGAACCCAAGCCATCTTGGCATAACTAAACATTTTCATTTGATCAGCGAAACAGGCGCACTAATCTTTGTGTTCGCAACAGTAAATTATTTTCTCTTTGTGTTAGCTGCTTTACCAAAGTAGCGTCGTGGTTCCTCACAATATATTCTTCACGTTTTTCTTTGGAAAGCTTTACCAGTACTGTGCATTTGTTGCCATCGATGACACTTGGCCACATTTAGTGAGAACACTGAAGCCGTAAAGGCAACCACAGTACTTACGTCCCAGGGTAACTTTCAACAAGCTAGAGCTGCTATGTTTTGTTATTGTTTGCTTTTTCTTTTTGAGTTTTTAGCACTGAGAGCTGTGCTTTCATATTTTATATGCATAACCCATCATGCTAGCCACCACCCCACCTTTCATAGAAGGTAGCTGGGTGTCGGTGGCAGCAAGTTATATTGTTTGCTGCAATTTGTTTTAAATATGCTTGCGGTGTCACTACCAGCTTGTTTTCGCTTTGAGATTTATACTGTCTGGACTTGCAGGTTGTGGCCATTCTTTAGATCTACGTTGTTCATGCTTAGTGTACCCATTTCATCACACACACACACCTCATCAATGTCATTGCATTGTGCAGTGAACATATATTAACACCTGAAAGAAACGGGGGAAAAGAAAATTATTACAGCACACGCTGTAACCGATTTATTTTAGGTGCCATGGCAGTATTACTTTCACAGTCTACACATTTAGAACATTCTGCTAAAGCTTTTCTGCCTTGTATTCAGCATGCAGTGTGCTTCATATAAACTAGATAAAAGCACTGTGGTTGCTTTTATTTACCAATCTGGCTTTAAAGAATGCTAAGCATTTAACAGCCCAAGAGTTTATTCAGCAACTGTGAGAAGTGCTTAGTGTTGTGACCAATACACAGATTGATGTAGAGCCAGCTGTCTACATTTTTGTATGGAGCACTCACGTGGCTAAATATTCAAAACGAAATGCAAGCTTCACTTTGCAATCAAGGTACGCTATGGAATGCAAGGTGAAGAAAAGCTGCTCGCAGAACCCCATCATCTATGGCTTGGTAAACACTGGCACGGACAGCAAATGCCAGCAAATTCGAGCGGTTCTCTTCAAATCCCTCTGATTGAATGGTCTAAGTAATGCGAAATATTTGTCGGCTGTTGCGACAAAAGATGAATTCAGTTACCGACATTCCGTTTCTGCGTTCCCTGTCCAGATTTGGTAACAAAAAGAAAAAAAAATGATCTTGGTCTAGACATAAGGTTTTGTACTTACACAGGTGTCGTGACAAAAAAATGCATTGCTATAAGAACGATTGGACAGCTTGACCTGCAGTCCCCGTAGTTGCTTTTCGAATATGTACAGGTGAAGTGAAGGTCACGTCGATGTTAGTCGAAAAGGTTTGTGATGCATTTTGTGCGAGTGCTGTCGTGTCGCTGTTTGGTGTGTAGCTGTAATGTGGGCATTTGTATTCTGCTGTCTTTTTCAAAGTGTCACAAAGTGAGAACGTTCCTTCGTGCACGAGAACTGGTGATGTGCGTCGGGACCTTCGATAACCCAAAGAACAGATTGTGTGAGTTGCCTTGATACTATATTTTTTTTTCTCCTGTATGTTTTCATTGCCTTCCCCCCCGCCCCTGCATTTCTACTGTACTGATGACACTTTGCACATAAATGTGTTACACTTTGTCTTAGTAAGGATAAGCTAGCAATTGCAGTTATTTACATATTATCTATGGTTTTACTTGTATGCACTTGTTGTGATGAGTTTCTTTACCAACCTCAGAACTGCACAGTCATGGTTTTTTCATTTTATTTTTATCACACCTGTATGCTAGTCGCAACTTGGGCCTGCATGTGCACTTGCAACATGGTCAAGTGTCACAGTAGACCTGCCATGTTTTTTTAGCCAAATCGAAATTTTTCGTTTGCCTCGAAATTACTCTTTCACTGTCAATCCAGAATCTCATATTCGATTCTCTTGTGCAATAGCCCCCCACAAAGCCTCCTGGCTGAAGTGTCGCGAGCAACTGGCACCACCTGCAGGACTCTTGGGGAAAACAAAAATATTGGCCCTCCAGCAGTTATGGTGCAGGATTTGGTTGCAGTATCCGTCAATGTGTGGATGTTTGATAGATTACGGCAAACCAGGCATCGTAGTGATACCAGCAGAGACCTATATTTGAGTGCCTTGTACATAAGTGAACAATTAAAGGAAGTATTTCAAAACTTGTTTTTTGTTTTATGTCGCAGCTTCAGTGGTCCTAAATTGCACATTGTAGGTTTACACTTTATGATCACACATTTATTCTCACTGCAGATTTAGGCATGCTTTTGTGCCTTGGAAAGTGGTTCTTGGCACTTCATTGTTAGCCATTCTATTGTCCATCATCTATTTGTTTTGTGTCACAATATGAAGCATACCATCTGAAGTGTTCAATCTTGCAGTGGTTTTTTTTCTGGAAAGCAAGTAGAAATGTCTACAATAGAATCTTCAGTTTGCATTGTGTTTGATCATCAATTGGTGTAGGGACACCCGTAACACTGGCTACTGCACACGATCACAATCAGTCTGCTGGTGAAACTTGAAAACTAGAACCACATGCCCTTTATGCATACTTCATTAAGTTTTGTTTAGTAATAGTTGTTTCGAGCTCACAAACTGTCAAATAAAGTATTATTCCTATAATCTCCATATTTAGATAGCCTGAAAACCTCCTGCTATGTAAAGTGAAAAAACTTGGTATGTTTCAGCAAAAGCGGCACGCCAGTGTTGCGAAACCGAAATGTACTGGTTCTACACGTGCCAAATGTGCAACTAAATTGAGCACGAGATGTGCTTCACAGAAGAGAAGGCCCCTTCTGTTTCCACTCTGTTTAGGTTTTTTGTGTTGTATGTATGACTTTATACAGTCAACGCAGACTCCATGCTCGCATGACTCGTGTTTTTCCGCCATGGGCAGGCAGGCGCTTGTGTCGCTGGCACTGCCAGCGGGTGGTTCTTCGAACACGCGAGAAAGCCAAGTAAAAACAAAACCGCACCTTGACAAAAAAGAAAGCTGCGAATAGTGCATAAAACACTATTTCGAGGTCTACTTATTTTCAAGCACAATAAGCTTCTCTGCAGACTTTTTTTTTTTTTTGCTTCCTATACATTGAACCTCATTGCTGTTGTGTGACACTAGCGACCATGTTTTTACGACTGTGAGCGAAATTAAAAACATCATTCCTTTTTTATTAGACAGAATGATGCTTATTGAAGCCAAGGTGACAATCTTCTCATTGTCACCACAACCAAATTTGTTCTGAGAGGTACAGGCCCTTTAAGTGAGTAGAATAAGAACCGTTAGTGCATACTATGGATAGAATTGTATGGTGTAAAAGTATCATCGTGTGACCATGTGAGACTGCCTCAATTATACCAAGAACCTTTGTGCATCTATGTCTCGTCTTTTGATTCCCCACATTGAGCACTTAATAATTTGGTTTGAAAAAAAAAGTAGCCCAGGAAAAGTCAATGAAACGGAGGTGAAACATCTGACATAGAGCTGACAAAATAGCTACTGCAGTCGCCCACGAATATATACCTTGTGCTTCCTTAGCTACGCACCATATGTTAGCTTCACATTTATGTTTAGTTTATTATGAAAATGAATGTAAGGGGTGCACCAAGAAGTCAAGAATGATTTTTCAAGCTAACACACACATACACCTTAAAATCAGTCATTTGAATAAGACTGAATTATATCGAAAATTATAATTTAAATGAAGAATTCATTAATGTTCATATTTTACACATTCAAGGCATCCTAGTAGAGGTGTGCGAGTAGTGAAATATAAAACAGAATCTCATACAAATCGAATGTTCAAATAGTTTGCAAATAGTATGGCAACCTTTTTTATGACAGGCCTAGGATTCTACAACTTTTTTTTTAATTAATATTCACACACTTTAACAAAGTAACACTACCGTTTACCAAAAAAAATACCTCAATAATGTAAACTTGACTAAAGCTTGTATCAAGTGGCAACCTACAGCCTTAGAGGTACTTTTTAACCGTTGGATAAGTGCAACAGTTAATACACCATTCATGGAGTCACTTTGTCACCAGCTTTTACGTAAGGCAAAGGACTGAAAGTTAAACAATCATTCAAGAATGAAAATCATGAATCTCATGATTATGATAATAGATTGAGCGTGCATTTGCATCAGCGACACTGGAGTTCAAAGGGGCTGCTGAGCATTACTTCTTCAGCACGGTCGGAAAACGCTGCTGCAAGTAGTCATGCCTCCCAAGAAGTGCGAGCCAAATATACCGAGCATGCGGCTTGGAATTTAAAATTAATTTCCAAAGTCGGCCATAAATTGCTTGCTCTTCTCTCGACAAATCTTGGCATAAAAACAGAGTTTACAGCCATTGGCTGACTTGAGCAACATAAGCTGGGTAGTAACTGTGACACCCTGGTGCACGCACTCACAATCACATTGCATTGCATGTTCGAAAAAAAGCTGCCAAAGGTCATGACGCATGTTAGCAAATCTATATTTATATTTTTCTACTATCTTTTTTTATTACCCTTCTTCTATCCCTTACAAGGCACTTCGCCTTGTGACCTAAAATTAAGCAGACAGAAATCAGGTGCCCTTTCCCATCATTCGAAGACCACGTTTTAATTTATTCGGCAGGTAATTTGTGAGGCAGTGAGCTTCTTTCATAATGCAATCAAATGATTACTTGGAAAAGTATCGCAGGTCCCCTTTGATGTAAAAAAGCTGCTCGCATCTTCCCACGGGGGGAACTCAAATGTGTCGCAGAGTGGTGGGGCTATCGCGTGAATGTTGTGTAATTGGGCATGGATTGGGAATGCTTAATTGTAGTTTTGTCTTCATTATTCTTATTTATTGAATGAATGGTAGAAAACAGCTGCCTTCAATGAGTGATGGGACGCTGATGTGCGATCCAGTGTTTACATATACGGAGTGGCCAGTGAACAATTGTGCAGTGCGAGCAGTCAGTTTTTACTAGCAGACGGTGCCTGCGTTGGCCTTGCGAGACGAGAGCAGGGGGGAGCAACAGTTGGCACGAGATGCAAGTATGCAGCACGAGACACGAGCGTGCGCTGTGTAGTTGCCGACGCCGGATTTAAAATTAGGTGCGGCTATAAAATGCTCGTCTAAACATCCCTCGTACGGTAATCAGAAATTCTTCCAATAATCATGTAAAAGCTCGAACAGCATGCACCTTGGCTATTCGCCAAATAAAAATTAAAAATTACCGTTTGTTCGTCAAATGCGTTGTTTCTTTGGGGTTCTATTATCGGTGCCGATATTCAGAGTATTTGAAAATAATCCGTAGCTCAAATATGCGCATTCGATTCGTTGTTTGAAACTTTCTAATGTTCACACACACCTACGTCCAACTAATAATGCAATACACATGCTTCCCATCGAGACTTTTGCTAGGTTTAAGTGCAATTTCCTTCATGCAACATAATTTGCAAAGGCATTGGGTCTGTCGTGCATAAGAGACAGCAATTGAAAGTTCGAGAAAAAGGCTCTTCAAAATGCTCCACAGTAAATTTCAAAAAGGTGACAAATGCACCCTAGGAAAACTCGGCCACTAAAAAAAAAAATTTATAGTAGCCATAACTGCAACCCTAACCACTGAGAACTTGGTTTCAGCGCATGCCCTCACTCATGTGAAGAGTTAAAAGACATCCTCTCCGTTTAGTACACAGAAAAAAAAAATTCTGAGATGGAAGGGACGAGGGTCAATCCCCTCTCTTCCTTACCTCGCCTGAAGGAAACTGCCAGACTTTATAAAAAGTTCATTCATTCATTCTTGCATTCCAAAACGATAATACTACAAGGCATGCCGTAGCAAGGTGCTCGATTGCCAACCTCCTCGGGTTCTTGACCATGCACCTCAACCCATGTGGGTGTTGCTGCACTTTACCTCATTGTAATGCAACTGCCAGGTCCAGTAATCAAACTAGTGTGCTCAAGCCTAGCAGTGATACCTTGCTTAGCTGCTAAGTTACCACTTTTTGTGTGTAGAAGGCAACTTGCATTACAAGGCTGGGCAACGTGTTTATCAATTGCCATACATTAAATGAATTACAAGCGATATCTTGCTTTCAGCAATTAGTGAATACTTGAAGCTGTCTGCATATAGACATGCGTAGCGTTATTCTAGCAATGTCAAGGAGAAAAATGAGGCAATTCAAGGCTTTAGGTGCCTATGTTCAAGGTCCCCTCACAGAGACCAATTGAGATTGAGTAGAAACACATTAAAAAAGATCTTTCTGTGGATGTCTGCACGAGTCAAAAACACTTGTGCAACCAAGGCCTCCTCTCATCTTTACTATGGTTGAGACGAGTTGGACAAAGTTTATTTGTAAAACAGTTACTGCCAAAGTGTGTGTGCGCAAACAGGCAAGTGTGGCTTGTCTGACCCGAAGTGTGCAGTGGCAAACAAGCAATCGAGCAAGACAGGCGTACATGTACTATGCATGTCGCTGCTCATGCCTCTGCGTCTGTACAGGCACGATGCCAAAAACAAGAGGATCCAGAATGGCAGATGCGAGAGTTGCGACCAGTGGAACATGTAACTATGTGCGCTATGCAAAAGGCGCTCGCATTACATGTTCAAAAGTATACTTTATATCTATGTCTATCGTCTGGTGAAGGTTCTCAACTGTAGTCATGAATAGAAAAAAAGTCACGCGTGCATTGTTCACAATAGGAATGCAGCATTAATGTGCCCTGACAGTAGTACGCAGTAAAAACCAAGTACAATGTAACCCAACGATTGCATATTTGCAGAATTTCATTTTAAAATAAAGAATATACCACTCACTACTTACTTGTATAAATATTCTTTCCTGCAACTGCATAGAAAATTCAGATATGCATATTTCTAATGAAACATGCATCAAATGAAAATATATTGCTATTCAAACATCACCACACCCCTAGTCACAAAAGCGTAACACCTGCTGAACTTTAATTACCAGACCAGATTTGTGAAGAGTGCTTCTTTACAACAAATATCACTTGGGTGAAGTTCTGTCACAACAGGCCTGTTAGAGAATTTTTTACGCGCCGACATTTCTGAAATAGAGCCATGAAAGTACGAGCCAGATAACCTTGCAGAGGAATAATGAAAGTGTGCAAGCCATATCATGAAAATCATGAATCACAAAGTTTTGCTATGTTTTTCAGCGTTTATTTACACACATTACTGCTGCCTTGTCTCCCGCAGACGACGCACAGAGCTCCTCACGGTAGCAGCGGCTGTGGTGCTGAAAGTAAAGAAATACACAAAGTAAAGTCAGCACTCGTATAATTGCCCTTTTCATCCATCATCTTTCACCTACTCGAATGTTTACAAGGTTAGCCACATTTCCTACACCAGCAATATGTTACAATTGTTGAGTGACTGCCCAGGAAAGGCATTGGTTCCTGGTGCAATCCTCAGACCAGGACAAATTTTTCCCGACAACATGCAAGCTAAATATCACAGCGCATCTGGCAGCCTGAAATTCACAATAAATTATCACAGTCAGCTAAAATCTTCTCCCGACAAATCGCAAAATAAGCCCAAAAATCACTCGTAGCAAGCCTATCAGCCAGTGGTTTACTTAAACATGGCATGCTTGGTCGTTACAGAGATTGCTGCAGGAGACTGAGACTAGTCCATGCGTGTGCACACAATCACACTGAAAAAGCCGTGCATTGAAAGAAAGAAAAAAAGAACTCAAGGTTACGATGCACGTGTGACGTTTTCCTTTGCGCCTGCCATCCCTCCCTGCTTAGCTTCCAGCGCTTTCGTCGGGACGAGAGAAGAGGGAATGCAATCGCAGCATGCCACAAATCTTTTTAACTCCACTCACACTCGATGAATTTTTAAAATTTTTGCACCATTTAATTCGTGAGGTAATAAGCTCATCCAGAAAGTTCATTCCATGGTTCCTTGAAAAAGTGTTTCAGGGCCCCTTCATGAAGCTTGCTCTGGCTTCGTGGTTCAACCAGGTGGTTGCCAACTTCCCTTTCTACTCCACAGTCCCCACCTGGATCTTGTCAAGTGAGAACAGAATGCCAACTAGGAGCACTGATGGGCGACCTGATCAATGCAACTCAAGCCAATGCTTTTGGGGACAGTATCACTTTAGACAAGATGGCATTGCACGTGTCTGACAGCAATTGTTGGCTGTGCATTAGTGAGCTCGTTACAGCCAATGGTGACTTGGTGTAGTTGCTCAGTTGCTTCACATCTTCGGCAAATTGAGCTACATATTTACGAGCAAACACGGAGTTGACTACAAGTGCCTTGTGCATTGTGCAAGGTTGCAGCTGATGCCATTGCAGTAATGCTTGTGGCCACTTAGCCAGACACACATTCATTCCCGTTTCTAAAGGTTGCTGTTAAGATGAACTAGAAGTTTCCTAACCTTTCTTACAAGGTGCCTTAAGGTGGCTGCTCTTGAGTGGTATTTGCTTTCAGTGACACACCTAAATGGGTGCCCGAGTGGACTTGACTTCAAAACAAAGAGCATTAGTGTGATTGTGCCAATCTGTTCAAATCCAATTACTGCCCCACTGAGGTGGTCTAGTGACTAAGGTACTTGGCTGCTGACCCGCAGGCCGTGGGATCGAATCCCAGTTGCGGCGGCTGCCTACAATGCAGCCGCCGCAGCCGGAAAATGTTGTAGGCCCATGTTCTCAGATTTGGGTGCACCAGAACCCCAGGTGGTCGAAATTTTTGGAGCCCTCTACTACGGCATCTCTCATAATCACATGGTGTGTTTTGGGACGTTAAACCCCACATATCAATCAAATCCAATTACAATGGGACATGCACCATCAGGAAGGGCACATACAGCTATTCAGACTATCCCCCACATATAAAGGTGTGAATGTTTGTACCATAGGCGATGCTAGCTCTTAGTGAGCACTGTTCCTCTGATTTGTTGCTAGCAGCAGTTCATTTTCCGAACATCCCACATTCACTACACAGCATGCATTGTTGTTTCCAGTTGAAACAAGGACGTGAGAAACAGCTAAGCTCAGACACCATACAAGCGCTTTTGTATGAAAAAGTCACAAGGAAAATAACAAGCTGCCTTTGAGTGACCAGATGACTTGTACACATTGCTTGTTTCTCCGAATCTAGAATTTGTCACTTGTCGCACGAATGTGCCTCAAGCGACTAGCCAATAAGACAATGGTTGACCGACAATGTAATTACTTTAAATTCCTTTGATATTTGCAGCTTTGAGCATTTTGCAGCGCTGCCTATGCACAAACAAAGGCCTTTAAATGCGAAGCATTTCTTAGTTGCACAATGTCATGCGTCGGCGTCCACACCCCCCTGCCCATGCTCATGCCTTGCGTATCGTGCCGCATGCTTGCGCTTTGCTTGTGCCAACTGTTTGCCCCCCACCTTCTCTCGTCT
This sequence comes from Rhipicephalus annulatus, assembly GCA_013436015.1. Classification (NCBI taxonomy): domain Eukaryota; kingdom Metazoa; phylum Arthropoda; class Arachnida; order Ixodida; family Ixodidae; genus Rhipicephalus; species Rhipicephalus annulatus. The sequence goes on along the minus strand of WOVY01001386.1, from coordinate 179,648 downwards.
CGCAAGGTAGATGCAGGGAACGTCTGCTAGTAAAAACAGCCTGCTCGAGCAGCACAACCATTCACTGGCCACCCTGTATGTGTAGGCACTGGATCGCACACCAGCGTCCCACCACAAACTGAAGGAAACGCTTCTCTTTCACCAAGTAAATAAGAATATTAAAGATGAAATAATAATTAAGCATTTCCAAACCATCTCCCGCCTCGCAACAACAACGCAGGCAGCGTCTGTTAGTACAAGCAGACTGCTCGAGCTACACAACCGTTCACTGGCCACCTTGTATATGTAGGCACTGGATCGCACATCTGTGTCCCACCAGTCGTTGAAGGCAACGCTTCTCCTCCATTTAATAAATAAAAATAATAGCTTGCCTCCATTTAATAAATGAAAATAATAAAGACAAAATAACAATTAAGCATTCGGAAACCATATCTAGGCTAAGGTGGCGAAGGCTAAGGCGGCGAATTGAAATCACTGAACATTTTTGCTACACTTTTTGCTCCAGGCCACACGAAGCCATGCAGAGCTGAAAGAATGAAACTTAGAAAAATGGGGCTTGAACACGCCAGCACATGGCAAATAAATAGACTCAAAACTGAGCTAGCGTGATACCAAGGATGGCGCTGCCGAAACCGAAGGGGCGCTATTCCACTGTCTGTTGATACTCAAACTTCACTAGCATTGCTGCAAAACAGCAGCTGACTGCATGCCATTGGCCACTAGGTATAACACACACACAAACACTGCATGAAAAACGAAGTAAAAAAGGGAATGAAAACGCTCAGTCAACAGCACCTAGATTTAATAAAAAGCATTGCGTGTGGATCACGCAGGTTACGTCAATGGCAATATTTCAGCAGCTACACAGCCTGATGCGTCACTGGGTGTGGATCTGCACGATGTGATTTCATATCACTGCTAGCAACTACTTACACTCTAAAAGCTGTCGTTTCACAGCAACAATATTGAGGCGTGAGTGTCAATACTTAGCACAAGCGCCACACCCTTTGCACTTTGTTTCGTACAGCGGCCTCTGCGAATTAACCGATGCAAGCATTGTGGCTATTCTCAACATGCTTGCCAGTTTAACCTCATGCTGCTCACTGCAGTAATACCAATGATTGCCATGCTCCCTGAAGTGCCACGCATTGCAGCTTCCATTGACCTATAGACACCAGCGCCAGATTGCCCTGTAATGTATTATTAGGAAACTATATGGGTCGTTGATGCTTAATGGGACACTAAAGAGCAGAACTATTTTTTGAACATTAATAAAGTACACTATCACAATCCCTAAAATACCACTCTTACTGGAACATAGCAAAAAACATGCAAAAAGAACATATGGATGGAGACGCCACCTTGAGATTCCCGCACATTGAACCATGACGTCAAATTCTGAAGGCATGTAGTCTGTCCTACGTAGCTGCTGATCAATAAAATTGAAGTACATTGTCATCCGTGGGTGCAAACAAACCTAGCATACAAAAGTTTAGAAAATTTCATGGCTCCAATGCCATGAAAATACGAAAATTGCATTTTGAAATATCTTGTGTCACGTGGAATGATTTCGGCATGAAATTTAAAAATGAAGCTTCAACCTTGATTTTCTCCACTTATAATGAACTTATAAAACATAACGATATTAGTTTTCAGAGTGCAGTTTAACAATATAAACCAAGTTATTGTTCCTCTGTAATGTCCCTTTAAACATGCTCCACTAATATCAATCTGAATGGAGAAGCTATTGGGCAAGAGGACATACCATGGCACAACCATGCGGAGGCATCCCTTACGTGCAAGGTTGGATTGCTCTGCCAGCCCTTCCGCGCACAGCACGCAACCGCATTGCGTCTTTTTTTTTTCATTGTCCTTGTACTTCACTACAACAAAATTTGTAAAATACTACTGCAACTTCTTCATTGACTGTACAAAATGTTGAATAACTACTCTGAAAAAATGCTACACTTCTTGCAACGCCAGACTGCCAGTGTCACCAGCTACATCTACCTATATGGATACAGGTCGAGCGAACTACTTTTGTAAAAGGTAATGAGGCATTCCGCGTCAAATGGGAATTGATGCCTGCTTGACGCAAAGAAACTTTTTTCCTGCAAAAACTACAACTGTACTACAACATTATTTGTAGGTTAAGTCCCAAAAAACGGGCTGTGGCTGACATGACAAGCATGCACAAATTTACATTTCTGTTTAGCACACATACACCACTGCAGCGCAGGGCAAGTGGACTTCCCACATAGTGGGAAGCAAAGCTCATTCTTACAGTCACGCAGCCACAACCTTTCTGTTATAATTGGAGGCAAACACAAGCCACACACGTGCGTGCCTCATTCAGAGTTGCAGCTAGGTAAAATTTCACATGAGCAAAAGCTTCTCTGCGGCACAATCTTAATAGCCGCATAAATACGAGACGTGTTCTGCCAATGATCAGATCATGGAAGACCCATGACCTTTATTGCTGCTATCAGAGTACAGCGCACTTTGCTTGTACTTTGAATTATTCAGTTTCCTGCGTTCAAGTCACTTCATTAGTGAGTTTCGTTTCTACCAGTGACTGCAGCTTTCGTCACAGTCGTCACCACGTGACAATACAATAGGTCTGAGGCGCATCTGAGGTGCATATGTCCTTTCGCTCAAGAAAATTGATTGCATGTCAGTGAGTATATAGATAATGATTTACGCTGTCAGATAAGAAGAATTAGGAAAGGAATTGCAGCTTTATGTGCTCTATGTAGGCCTGCCTATATACACAATGTCCCACAAAAAATGTTGCTACCGGTGTTGTTGCTGCTGTAATAGATGATTCAGTATTACAAAATGTTTTTTATAGACAAGCTGGAACTGCACACCGGTATTTGCACCATCAGTCCAACGCTTATTATTGAAGCTCGTGTGACTAGATGGCAATGTGCTTACTGGTCGGCAAGCTAAGTAGCGGCTCCCATCAATTACAGAAATGACCAAGCAAGAACCGCTGTCAGCAAAGTGCTTACAGTGCTGTCCTGTTAAGCAGCAAATTCAAGACCCTGATTGACTGAATGATTGATTGACTGATATGTGGGGTTTAACGTCCGAAAACCACCATATGATTATGAGAGACGCCGTAGTGGAGGGCTCTGGAAATTTCAACCACCTGAGGTGCTTTGAAGGAGACCTGCAACACTTTTTGAGCATGGTCAGAAAACGTTGCCGATCGGTAGTAGAGGCTCCCGAAAACATGCGAGTCAAATATAGCACAGCATGTGGCCTAGAATTCACAACAAATTATCAAAGTCAGCTAAAAATTGCATCCTCTTCTCTCGACAAGTCACGGAATAAGCCCAAAACTCACTCGTAGTAAGCCTATCTATCAGCCATTGCCCGATTTGAACATAGCGCGCTCAGTCGTTACAGAGATCGCCGCGGGAGGCCGCTACTTGTCCACGTGTGCGCGCGCAATCACACTGAAAAAACCGTGCATTTGAAGAAAAAGAAAAAAAGAAATGTGCTCAAGGTCAGGAGGCACGCGTGACGTTTTTTGTTCGCCCCACCCATCCCTCCCTCCCTGCTTAGCTTCCAGCGCTTTCGTCAAGACCAGAGAATGCGATTGTGTGACAAATCTTTGTTACTCAGCTCGTACTGAACAGATTCTTAAAATTTTTGCAGCGTTTTGGGGCAATACGCTTTTACAGTGAATTAATTTCATGGTTACTCAAAAAAGTGTTTCAGGGCCCCCTTACCGTGCACCCAGATCTGAGCACAGGCCTAGAGCATGTTTGCCAATTCAAAACCCTACTATGTTCTTCTGAAGTAAACTAATTTACTTTGGGACAAAACATTTGAGATACAAACAAACATTTAACTAAAATAAAATTGGGCACATTTCAGAAATTTCCAAGCCGTCGTTTTTGAGCATAGGCGCTCACTATACTGGAGTCTATAACCACAAATTTGCAAATGTATTGAAGTATCTTAAGAAACAATTGGCAAGTACCGTATCCGACACAATTTGTGTGGTAGTATCCGTATCTCCAATACTTTTGGTCTGAGTGTCTTGTATCATATTGCGATACAATTTCGAAATCTCTTCACCCAGCACTGTACGCATGTTGCCACGTCATGTTTTAAATCATACATGACTGGACTGCTTGCACATCCGTTTTTCATTGTGAACAAGGCTCCCATGCGGAAACTGAAATGTTCTGCTGTGGTTGATGTGAACATTCTTGGTCAGTATACATTTTATGGGCTTAAATTAACGACAAAGAGGTCTTGCAAAGTGGGGACAAGGGTAAAAGTCGAATATTACGCCTGGCTCCTGGTATGTAATGCACCGTGGCACGAAGCAGAAAAGCATAATGCCGCCGGTAACTGATAATGCACTTTTCTGGCTTGTGTAGTCTTTAGAAGTTCACCGATATGAATTGAGAGAGAAATAACATTGTGCAAAAGTGACAACACCGCGAAGCCATGGTTGAAAATAATGCATTTAACTGCCCACTTCCCTTCGCCAGAGTGAGGCAAGACCCTGCACGTTTCAACCACTGCAGTGCCCGCTCCTCTGGTGGCAGGCCTTGCACCCAATAGGCCCTTTGCGAAATACAGTTAGACCTGCTATATAACATCCACATAACGAATTTCTCAACATAATGAAGCTTTCCTATTCCTCGCCGTTACTGCACAGAAGCCCACGTATTTGCAATCTCTATGTAACAAAGTAACAGCAGAAGACGACCTTGACGTAAAGAATTTTTCCCACGAACAATGTAGGAATTTCCCCCCAGATTTTGGCATTTTGGTACGAGCATGCATCTTCCGCAGGTACCCTGCTGCCGACGAAGCCCGTAGTGGCGGCGGCGCTAACGGCACACTAGGTGAGAGCAATCACTCGTTAATGCGCGCGGGTGAGTGCGAGGTCGGCCAGCGCCTCACGAGCTAGCGTTGCCGCCACAGGAGCATGGCCGGCTGTGCCTGCCTTCGCCCCTCTAAACCAAAAAGACAATACTTTTGCGTTGGCAGTTCCATACATTTAGTTAGTGTCACATTTGTGGGGCCACGCTGCATATGGAGGGCTCTTTATCGAATAGTTTTCTGTAGTATCTGTGTTTGTTAGCAAAAAATGGTAATGTTAGATGAAGCAAGCCTGGCAGCCAACTCTTTTCGATCTGACATCCCGGAACTCTTACAGAACGCTTGTGTGAGTGTCACGGACGGCCATTTTTGGCGACACCGCGTCACAGCAATTAACGGGCGCCGTACTCCCCGACTGACCGTGAGAAACGGCGGCGCATGAAAGGGAGCCGAGAAGGGCCGAATGGGGTGCTCTTCTCAGAATGTCGCCGCCGACGGTTAATCCTTTTGTAACAAAACTGGAGTCTGCAAGGTCGTAGAAGGCCGCGGTATACCCCGAACAAGGATTAGACTACATGACGCCCCGGCTGAGAGCTAAGTGGTTGACCGTTTCCACGGGGAAAAGCGTGGTAAACGCTCTGGTGGCCAAGCCGTATGACAACAACCCGACAGGTTGTCACTCTCGCTAGTTGAGGTCCCTCTCCCAATTAAAAAGGGGTGGGGTCAAAATATTTTTGGGGTGGAGTTTCCCATCAATTAAACGTGCATGATTGGACCCAGGTAGAGGTCTCTTGTCCCCAAGGAAGAGAGCGAGGAGACACGAGGGGGATTTAAGCGCAGGACTTTGCCCTGCTAGGCAGACTAGTCGCTGACCAAGATGGTGTAGAAACAGATCAACAAGCATCTTTTCTAGAAGTTTTTAGTGTGGCTCTGTATCGGCTGGCCACCTAAACTTAGCCGTTCGTCTAGTCGTGACGCGATATTAACGTCTGCAACGTAGACATCGGGACTTCGCCTCGAGTTAGCTCAACCTGCTCGAAGTCACCTGCAAGCACTAGCCTCCCGGAGCCACCAGCGTTGCAACACCGCCGACATCGCAGTCGTGCCAGAACTCTCTTCGACTTCTCGCATCCGATCGTCGGGGACACAACGCTGCCGGTCATCACACGTATGTCTTCACCTGTTTATATCTTCGAACTTTCTCCTCCGTCGTTCTATTCTTGTTAGTTTGTGTAGTTTGTAATAGTTCTCTCTCGTAAGCTGATTTATTGTTTCTGTTATATATTTCTTTAATTGTATCAAGTGTCGTTGTATTTTGTTAGTTGTATAGAAGTGTTGTATTAGATCCCGTGTGCTGCCATATCACTAGAGTAAAATTTGTTTTGTTTTCTCACGTCTCTGATCTCTTCACTGTCTCTGCTTGCGTACGGAACGAACCAACCTGCTGTCATTCCCGTCGCCGACTTCGCGCTGGCGACGCTAGAGTGGCAGCTTGTAACAAAACTGGCGTCCGCGAGACAGGACGTTCCGTACAAGAGTAAGACAGTGAGGGGTGAACGAGAACCGTGCGGACAGCGTGGTGATAGAGCCGCACAGTTGAAGCGGTTGCATCCGGCAAAGATTGCGCTGGTTTTATAGTGGCGTTATAGTGACAGTTTGCAGTACGGAGTGTATGAATTTGGATAAGTGGATTGCGCACGGTAAACAGTTAGGCCTCGAGGGCGCCAAACTGAGACAATGGGTTAAGGAGCAGCAGGAACAGGCGTTAGCCAGAGAAGAGCGGGCACTGGCCCGGGAGGAAAAAGAAAGGGAGAGAGAACGCGAAGAAAAGGAGAGAGAACGCGTTGAAAAGGAGAAAGAACGAGAAGCGGCAAGGGAAGCCGGAGAACGGGAAGTGCAGTTACTGCAATTAAAGATTCGCCTCAATGAGAGTAGCAGTGTGAGCAGATCCAGCAGTGAGCACGGCGATGCCGGGGAGGAGCCGAGTTTGAGAATACACGCAGGTAGACTGCTCGTCACCTTTGACGAAGGAAGGGACGACTTAGATGCGTTTATACGCCGGTTTGAGAGCATCGCCAGAGGGCAAAAGTGGCCTGAAAGCCAATGGGTGACGGCGCTTTCGACATGTCTTACAGGAGAGGCGCTAAGTGTTTATGGCAGGCTACCGCCTGCAGATGCAGCGGACTACACCAAGGTTAAGGGGAGACGCGGGTCGAAAAGTCGCGTTTTTTTTCCAAATTTCACCTTTTCTGTTTTTTGTTGCTTTATCATCTTTATACATTATATTTTGACATCTGAAAATATCACAGCGAAATAAGCATCAGAAGTCAGTGAAAAACGCGTCTGAGTGAGCGGCAGTGACGCGCGGCATCACGAAATTTACACAAAACGGGCTGCTGTTCGCGTGCTCGCGGGGCCGCGAAGAGAGCTGTCCGCCATATTGCGGCCGCTGGCTCGTGTAGAGTTGTCCTTACTCTCCACGATCCCGGTTATTGAAGTCTCGTACATTCACGAAAAATCTAAAAAAAAAAGCAACAAAAACAGTCTTTTCCCGCCGTTTCAAACCGCGCGCCACTAACGCAGGGCCGCCATTGGCTGACAGCACCCGTGTTTTCTTGCCGTAGTTCGCTTCACTGTTTTCCGGAGTTATTTTTCGCTGTTTTCGTGCGATGGCAAGCCCGAAAAAGGCCGTTGCCGACCATCGGAAATACAGAAGTAAGAACAAGTTCAGAGGGAAGCGGCGGAGGACGTACAAGAAAGCCACCGCCAACGAAAATGTCCGCGACGGGCCAGCGGCCGGTAGGCCTAACATCGACCACGGCAACGTCGACCATGGCAACTGCGACGACGAGATCAACGCTGCAGTGAATTTTGTGAGTGCATCGCAGAAAAAGATCGCGTTATTCGAAAACGACGTCAGGCCGAATGCCGATCGTGCCGAAAGCGTAGTGCTGTGCGAGTTGGGTGCATTGACGGCCGTCGTCGCAGGCGCGGCATGCCCCGTTTGTCACGAGAGTAAACTCGCAGTTCGGGCACCGAATAAAAAGCGGAAAGGCCTTTCGGCGTTTCTGGAGCTACACTGCGAGAATGCGGAGTGCTCGGAGAGCATCCTTTCGTCCGCGTACTCGTCGAAGCGGGTCGCGTCAGATGGCGGCCGCGGTGCAAGCAGAAGCTACGACAGCGGGAGTTCGCGTGACGCCTTTGCCGTGAACCTGAAAGTGGTGCTTGCAGCGCGTGCCGTCGGTATCGGGCATGAGCAACTTTCACGATTTTGTGCAGTAGTTGGATTGCCAAACCCTATGCACCATAAGACCTTCCATGCTATCGGCAAAAAGATTCACAGTGCGGCAGTGAAGGCTGTCTGTGAAAACATGCAAAGGGCACGCAGCGTCACCAAAGAGGTGGCTGGTAACAGTGACGTGCCAGTCATGTTTGACGGCACATGGCAAAAAAGAGGCCACAAAAGCCACAATGGTGTGGGAACTGTAGTGTCCTTGGACACTGGTTTGTGCCTGGACTATTAAGTGCTTTCCAACTTCTGCCTGGCGTGCAGTTTGCATAACGACATGGGAGGCGATGAAGAAACATGGCAGGCGTTTCATCATCCCGTTTGTGAGAAGAATTGCGACTGTTCTTCGCATGCCATGGAGGCCGAAGCTGCAGTGCGCATTTGGCAGAGGACTGTGGACTATGAGACACCCCTGCGGTTCACCATCTTCCTAAGCGATGGAGACAGCAAGGCCTACAACGGGGTCTGTGATGCCAACGTGTACCCTGACACTCCAATTGAAAAAGAGGAGTGCACCAACCACGTGGCGAAACGTCTGGGCACCGGCCTGCGGAAGCTGCCAACGCCACTTCCACGAGGGGAGAAGCTGAAGGAGACCACCATCCAGAAGCTTCAAACTTACTTTCAGGTGGCCATTGTGAACAATCGGGGAAATGTCCACAAGATGTACACTGCCATATGGGCCTCATGTTTGCACTCGTGCTCAACAGACGGTGCTGGAAGTCACAAGTTCTGTCCTGCAGGCCCAGACTCGTGGTGCAAGCACCGACGTGCTGAGGCGCAGGGCCAGCCTGCACCGTGCCACACCCCCCTCCTGACCAAGGCCCAGGGTTTGGCAGTCCTCCCAATCTACAAGCGTCTCACAGATGCGAAGCTGCTTGCCCGGTGCCTCCACGGCAAGACACAGAACGCGGCCGAGTCCCTGAACAGCAAAATATGGCTGCTGTGTCCAAAGACCCGGTTTGCTTCCCGGACTGCTGTGGAAACAGCCACAGCCATTGCAGTCCTGTGGTTCAACCGGGGCCACGCGAGCTTTGAAAAGGTGCTGGAAGAGCTTGGGGTGCTTCCTTCGGAGGCCCTGGTTACCCTCAGCGACCGCCGAGACAGCATGCGCATGCACAAGATGAATGTGCGTCAGACCGCTGAGGCGAGGGCACACCGTCGCAGTGCAGCCAAGAGGGCCCGGGTGGAAGAGTCCTGCCGCACCAGCCGGGAAGGGAAAACCTACGGTGCTGGAGAGTTTTAGACAACTGATATTCCCTCTGGACATGTGTGTATGTGTTCAGCACAAGTTTCGTGCTACTGCGTTTTTCATTTTTGTAAATACAGACTTTCAAACTTTCAAACGCGTTTTTCTCATTTCGCAATTTTGGCCAATTTGCATTTTTTGCGGGAAGTGTTTCGGGCACTTAGAATGGTCATACGACGACGAAATTTGGCACACACATTGAGGAGAGTGCGTAGGGTGCCGATATCTACTTGAATCAGCACAACCTATCAGCTGTAAATATCTATTAATAAATTTAATGGTGGTCGAGTGGAAAAAAAAGGGTACTTTGCTACACAGATGTTTTTTTCATAGTTTCAAAGTTGGAGCACAATTTCTAGCTAGATATCGGCACTCTATGGCTAATAGGGAGCAAAAGGAGCCATTGAACAACTCTCTGCATGAACATTTAGTATGCGCGAAAGTTCCCGGAAAACTTATCAAGTTTCACCATTACTTGAAACACAACTCCCAAACTATTGCACTTATGTAAAAACTGATTACAGATTTGGAATCAGGAGGAAAAACTGCATCAGTGGTCCAATTTCTGAAGCTCTAAGTTGAATAACAAAAAAAAAGTGCTTTCGAGGAGCGTCTCCCCTTAAAACCGCCCTCCTGAAGCGCTTTCGCTTCACGGCGGATGGGTTCCGAGACAAGTTTAATAAGGAGAGGCCAGTAGCGGGTGAAACAGCAACACAGTACGCGGCCCGCTTGAGACATTACTTCGATAGATGGGTTGAGCTGTCCAAAACTGAGGCAGAATTCGAGTCCCTCCGAGCATTGTTGATTAGAGAGAGGTTTTTGCATGGATGTGGTTCGAACCTGGCGTTATATTTGAAAGAAAGGAGGGCGGAATCCCTGGAAGACATGCTTGAGCTGGCAGACCAGTTTTTGGAAGCTCAGGGTGGAGCAAGCCTAGCGAAAACAAAGAAAGATGGTCCCATAACGGACGAAGGGGAAATACGAAAAAGGAGGCAACAGCCACTCACCACTACCAAGGTGCTATATTTGCAATCGTAGGAATCACCCACCGCACTTGTGTCGCAACAGACCTGCCGCTAATGTAGCCATCGTCTGCTTCAAGTGTGGGAAAAAAAGGACATAGGGCAAACGACTGCCGGTCAGGAGCAAATAACTCCCTCCAGGCATCCTGCCTCTACGCACCAAGGAAAACGCGTGAGGATTCCATATGCGACGGGTATGTCGAGCTTAGGAATGGCGAAAAGGTCCCCGTCGTCAACGCCGTAAGGGTGACATCGCCGGAAAATCTGGCCGAGAACCTACCAGTGGACACAGGGACCCTCCGAGGCACAGACATATCAGTGTTGCGGGATACGGGGTGCAACACAGTAATCGTGCGGAGGAAGTTGGTGAAGGAAGACGAGCTGACAGGTACAAGCAGACTCGTCTACTTGGTTGACGGAACAGCGAGGATGCTGCCCGAAGCACGGATTGAGGTTGACACCCCCTACTTTACTGGCAATCTGACAGCACTATGTCTGCAAGATCCACTGTATGACCTCATTCTGGGCAATATCGAGGGCGTAAGACCTCATAATGATCCCAGAAAGCAGACTGAAAAACCAGTCGCGACAAAGGAGTTAAGGGAAGAGTCTGTGGCAGCAGCTATAACCCGTTCCCAAGCGCATGCACAGCCGGGAAAATTTGCCAAGCTTCGTGCGCCTGGGACCACGGCGGGATTACCGGGAGATAACTATGGCTGCGAGCAGAGGGGAGATGCGACACTCAAACAGTGTTTTGAGAAGATCGGCAGGAAGCAAACATGCCGAAATGAGAAGGGAATCATAGAGTACAAACAAGAACGGGGACTGCTGTACCGACAGTACACAGAGGCCAACGGACGGCTTGTACACCAATTAGTCGTTCCGCGCTGCCACCGAGAAGCTGTGCTTAAAACGGCACACGATGGTATAATGGCAGGACACTTGGGCACGCAGAAAACCAAGGACCGGATCTCGGAGGAGTTCTTTTGGCCAGGCATCACAGCTGACATGAAAAGGTTCGTCGCCTCATGTGACATTTGTCAGCGCACCGTACCAAAGGGCCGTGTACATGTTCCACTGGGGAGGGCACCCATAATCGACACGCCATTCAAGCGAGTGGCAATCGATATAGTGGGACCGATTCACCCGCCCTCAAAACATGGGAACCGATACATTTTGACTTTAATGGATTATGCCACCCGGTATCCAGACGCGGTGGCGCTCCCGAGTATCGAAACTGAGCGAGTGGCCGAAGCCCTGGTCGAGATGTTCTCCCGATTTGGCGTCCCCCGCGAGGTACTGAGCGACCGTTGCACGAACTTCACATCGGACCTGATGAAGGAAGTAGCGCGGCTCCTTTCCGTGCGCCAGCTCCACACCACCCCATATCACCCCATGGCGAATGGCTTGGTAGAAAAATTCAATGGCACCTTAAAATTTAATGTTGAAGCGCATGTGCGCCGAAAAACCGAGAGATTGGGACCGCTACCTGGCACCTCTCCTCTTTGCCTATAGGGAGGTTCCGCAGGCCAGTATGGGGTTTTCACCCTTCGAGCTTCTCTACGGCCGCCATGTGAGGGGACCCTTGGCGATACTGAAGGAGCTGTGGACGAACGCCGACTTGACTGAAGAAGCTAAGACGACGTACCAGCATGTCTTCGATCTTCGGAACCGTTTGGAGGAAACGTTTTGCCTGGCACACGAGGAGTTGGAAAAAGCCGGAGCACGGTACACGAAGCTGTACAATCGAAAGGCGAAGGAGCGGAGTTTTAACCCCGGAGACAAGGTACTAATTTTACTTCCAACCGACACGAATAAGCTGCTGCTGCAATAGAAGGGCCCTTTTGAAGTCCGGGAAAAGAAAGGTGAAGCTGACTACGTCGTAGACACGGCTGGCGGCAGAAAAATCTTCCACGCCAACTTACTAAAAAGATACGAGGAGAGGGACAGCCCCTCCACCAAGGTGTGCAACGTGACATTTGGCGTTGTGGAATCTAGCAAGGACGAGAATATTCCAACCCCTGACTGGCTGAAAGTAGAAGGGGAAGAAGACGTGAAGCTCTCCGACAAACCGGACGCTCAGCAGATCGGACAGCTGCAAAGAATTGTCAGGGAACACGCTCGTATTTTCTCGGATGTCCCGGGCAAAACTGACTGGGTCCACTGCAACCTCGAACTCACCACGAGTAACCCCGTCCACGTGAAACAATACCCTTTTCCCTTTGCAACGCGGGAAGGTGTAGAGAAAGAGGTGCGGGAGATGGAGAAGCTCGGCATCATTGAGAAATCAGAGTCCCCTTATAATTCGCCAGTCATTTTGGTAAAGAAACCCGACGGGACAAATCGACTGTGTATCGATTTTCGACGCCTGAACAACGTTCTGGTGGCCGACTCCGAACCTATGACAAGAACTGACGCGGTGTTTGCTACAGTGGGAAAGAAGAAGTATTTCTCGAAGCTCGACTTCGTGAAGGGCTATTGGCAGATCCTGCTGACCGAAGAGTCCAAAGCGAAGACGGCCTTCTCGACGACATCGGGACTATATCAGTTCCGCTTCATGCCATTCGGCATCAAGACAGCGCCTGCTGTATTTGCTAAGTTGATGCGGAAGGTTGCAGAAGGTATACCCGGTGTGGACCACTACTACGATGATGTACTGGTAGCCACCGAGACTTGGGAAGAGCACCTGAGGTCCCTGGGACTGCAGGGGCAGATTGCAACCACTGGGGAAAACACTCGACAAGATCGAAGCTGCACCACGTCCTTCAACCAAGCGACAAGTGCGCGCCTTCCTCGGTTTGACCGGGTACTATTGGGAATTTATCCCGAATTACGCAGAAGTCAGCGCTCCCCTTACAGATTTAACTCGGAAGGGCGAAGCTAACTCGGTGAAATGGACAGCAGCCCACGAGGAGGCTTTTCGAAGTCTCAAACAACATGTCTCGACGGAGCCGATACTACGGCTACCAGATTTGCACCAACCATTCGTACTTCGAACGGACGCATCGGACACAAGTCTCGGAGCCGTGCTCATGCAGGCCCACGAAGGCAAGCTCCACCCCACAGCTTATGCCAGCCGAAAGCTACTTCCACGGGAGGCTTCCTATAGTACCATCGAACGCGAATGTCTCGCGTTGGTATGGGGAATTCAGAAATTCTCCATGTACTTATATGGAGTACATTTTTGCGTCCAGACAGACCACCAGCCTCTCAGTTATATCCAACGGGCGAAACAGCTGAACGCTCGAGTACTTCGATGGAGTTTACTACTCCAAGAGTACCAGTTCACCATTACGCATATTAAGGGTAGCGAAAACGTGGGAGCCGATTACTTGAGCCGGATATAGTTCTTGAGGTCTATGAGCATGTTTTTTTTTTCTCCTTCCGTCGGTTGTGTTCTGTCTGTATGTACGTATTTCATTGTATAAGAAGTGTATTTTGAGTTATTTTCTTTTTGCTTGGTGTATTGGTTGTTTTTACTTGCTGTAATGCACATTGAAGGATTGCACTACAGTAGAGGAGTGCACCTGTTCCGTTTTGTTTCGTAGTATACATTCGTGCAGTGTATTCTGTATTGATGGCTGCCGTACACGGCTAATTCCTCTTCTTGTTTGTATGGCACATTGATATTGTTGCGTGTAACTGAAGCTGGTACTCTAACAATTGTTTTTTTTTTCTTTTTGTTATTACTTTGATGCACTCTGCCTACTTATGTTGTGTATGAGAGGGACAGTCCTCATGTCGCCCTTGTTGGTAGTGTTTTGTTCCTTGTCGAAAAAATTCCCCTCCGTGTGCACAAATGTTATGAATAACATTCTGAAAGTGGGGGGCAATGTCACGGACGGCCATTTTTAGCGACACCGCGTCACGGCAATTAATGGGCACCGTACTCCCCGACTGACCGTGAGAAACGGCGGCGCATGAAAGGGAGCCGAGAAGGGCCGAATGGGGTGCTCTTCTCAGAACGTCGCCGCCGACGGTTAATCCTTTTGTAACAAAACTGGCGTCTGCAAGGTCGTAGAAGGCCGCGGTATACCCCGAACAAGGATTAGACTACAAGACCTGCGAGCTAAGTGGTTGACCGTTCCCACGGGGAAAAGCGTGGGAAACGCTCTGGTGGCCAAGCCGTATGACAACCCGACAGGTTGTCACTCTCGCTAGTTGAGGCCCCTCTCCCAATTAAAAAGGGGTGGGGTCAAAATATTTTTGGGGCGGAGTTTCCCATCAATTAAACGTGCATGATTGGACCCAGGTAGAGGTCTCTTGTCCCCAAGGAAGAGAGCGAGGAGACACGAGGGGGATTTAAGCGCAGGATTTTGCCCTGCTAGGCAGACTAGTCGCTGACCAAGATGGTGTAGAAACAGATCAACAAGCATCTTTTCTAGAAGTTTTTAGTGTGGCTCTGTATCGGCTGGCCACCTAAACTTAGCCGTTCGTCTAGTCGTGACGCGATATTAACGTCTGCAACGTAGACATCGGGACTTCGCCTCGAGTTAGCTCAACCTGCTCGAAGTCACCTGCAAGCACTAGCCTCCCGGAGCCACCAGCGTTGCAACATTGCCGACATCGCAGTCGTGCCAGAACTCTCTTCGACTTCTCGCATCCGATCGTCGGGGACACAACGCTGCCGGTCATCACACGTATGCCTTCACCTGTTTATATCTTCGAACTTTCTCCTCCGTCGTTCTATTCTTGTTAGTTTGTGTAGTTTGTAATAGTTCTCTCTCGTAAGCTGATTTATTGTTTCTGTTATATATTTCTTTAATTGTATCAAGTGTCGTATTTTGTTAGTTGTATAGAAGTGTTGTATTAGATCCCGTGTGCTGCCATATCACTAGAGTAAAATTTGTTTTGTTTTCTCACGTCTCTGATCTCTTCACTGTCTCTGCTTGCGTACGGAACGAACCAACCTGCTGTCATTCCCGTCGCCGACTTCGCGCTGGCGACGCTAGAGTGGCAGCTTGTAACAGTGAGCAACCACGACCGCTCCAGGGAGAAGTGCACTTTTCCCACAGTCCCTTCGCATTAAAAGCGCACAGCTGATACTTGCCGTGATAGCACACCCGCCAGCGATCGCAACTGCCCTTAAAATCAAAGTTTATTGTTGCTACTCAAGCGACCTCCTTACTCTGTTACATGAACATACCGTGCACCGGTTTTACCGTGTCCTTACTTTAGAGTAGCATATATTTCCTTCCTCCCGTAAATATACGTATATTTCTAACTTATAAATACGGAACTAGTAGGCTTCTTAGGTTACATATTAATCTCATTGAAAGTGAGGAATGATTTTTCACTTGCACAATAATGACAAGACACTAAAATACGTGTTCATATTTTTTTTGTTAGCCACAAAACTATGTGGCAGTAAATTTCAAGGTTGCGCTTTCTTTACAATATTAAAGGTTGTCTTACAACTGGTGTAATGTAAATTTGTGTGCACTACCCCTTGTACTGCTTGTTTTGCCTTAGCTCTTATCTATATATCTTCCGATGTTTAGATGTCTATTATATACCAATTTTTTATATCTGCATACTCAGCCATCTTTACACAATTTTTTTTATATCTGCATACTCAGCTAATCTCGTCAGTTTGTTGCCAGATTGCTGCTGAGCATAGCCGACAAGATAGCCAATGAACAGGACCCCTGTATTGATGTACCATACGAATGTATTGCTCCTGCAGAAATAATTGTGGCATATCTCCTTTTTCAATACAATGCAGAAATGATTTGGGGCTCGATTGAGCTGGGCTAGTCAGGTTGACGGTGCAAAACAGCAGTAAAGGAGTCCTGTATTGATGTACCTTATGAATGTATTGCTCCTGCAGAAATGATTGTGACATATCTCTTTTTTCAATACAGTGCAGAAATGGTTTGGAGCTTGATTGAGCTGGGCTAGTCAGGTTGATGGTACAAAACAGCAGTAAATGGCAGGATGAAGAAAGGACATACAACACAGTGCTTCCTTTAGTCTCGTCTTTTAGCGTTGTTTTCTCTTCGTGGTAGTTACCACTTTTCGAAAGGAAAACAAAGAAGCCCGACGTTGCCCTAGACGAGGTAGTTTGTGCACATGTACGCGACGAAGTGTGCAGGCGTGGTGCGCGCAAATGGCAAAGGCGGCAGCCTCATGCAATGCTTCAGGGTACCGAAATGCCAAAGCCATAGGAAAGTTGAGTAGCCAGCCGCTTTGCAACCGCAAAAGAGGCGCTCGCGAGAGGCGAGCTATAGCATGCGCAGTAGTTTTTTTGCAAACTGTCCATACCCCACAGACTGTTACTGCTCCTTAGATCAAGCTCAATGGTTTATGAATATTTTTAAAAAGAGTTATGACACTAGATAAAACTGTTGGACTGTAGCAAGAGTGTCACGACCCTTTCACGGAGAACAAAAAGTAGAGAACCTCTTTCCTCTGAACTCAATGAACCAGAATGCAAGTTTGTGGCATCATTTATGCGAACATCGGATAAGTCAAAATAGAGCAGTTATCACTGCTACTAGACGTTTAAGTTCTGGCCACACAGTTTTCATTGACAAAACTTCTTAAATCTGCTTGTCGCACCACTTATCAGCGAGCACAAAAAAATGCAGCTTTGCCATTTAAATATCACACACACACTGTACAGTGGGACGTAGCCATAGTTCATTCGTTTCAGCTCCCTTTGCCATCATGTGACAGTACACGGAATTTCAAAAAGAACACCCCATGTAACGCTCATATGAACTGCCAATGCGCAAACTGTCATACCTCCCCTAGAACCAACGACTGTCCTCTTCAAGTCAGCATTACGTTGGCTCTCGCCGTTAAATACAGCTGTAAACAACGAACTATGCAGCACGAAAGTCGCACGACTTCGAAACGCAATTATTTATGGTAGGGCTCACGTAAGCCTTTTACCGCTTACTGAAAAATCGTAAATGAAGCACGTCTTATGCTTGTGCTCACCTGAAAACGTAGGCGCCACCGGCTACAGTCTTGCGGCAGGACCGACACTTCCAGATCCCTACACAGGTGCGCTTCATCGTATCCTACAAAGCGACCACAACAGAATTTCTCACTTTCCCGTCTTCGTTCTTACACAAAAAGCCTTCGCGAGAAGACCTAGTGGCGGTAAAAGAGCCACAACCAAACACTCGGAACACGCGCACATTTGATTCACGTATCGGTTGGTAAAGTTTTACTCACCTTGCCACAGAAAGTGCAGGTATATTTAGCGTGCTGGGTTATTTCAATTTTCTTCGCCATTTTACGAAGAGAGGCCCCGTATCTGGTTCCATACTTGCCGACGATTCCGACCTTCTTGGTCCTCTTTGCCTGAAATTGAATGCGACGATTATCAACCGGCAATACACAAGTGCTTGAGATGCCAATTTCATCAATCGGAGGTTCCACAAACGCATGAAGGTTTACTTAATTTTATTGTCAATCATTTTCAAGGCAATGCGCATAAGAAAAGCAGATTGAATTAGATTCGTTTGGGGCTTACCATTTTCGCCGAACCTGTCGTAAACGACGCTGACTGGGAAAGGGAGCGGGGTGGTGCGTGTTGTTGCTAGACGGTCCGAAACCTAACGACAAATTTGGCGTTGTGTGCTCAACGTCTAAAACATGGCGACTATGACGTGCATATAAGAAAGCTTATAGTTTGGCAAGCCTTCGAGAGCTGCATTTAAGACTCAGAGATAACTGTAGTTGTATTAAAAACAACATAATGCCTTTTCTGCAATATACGTTCTAAAAAAACATTATGTTTTGTTTAAGTGTTATATTTGAATAAAAGTGTTATTCAGCTTACAAAAATGTTTTTTTGTTTGGTAATCTTGTGAAAACTCGTTCGCTGTGAGGCAGTGGCATCGGAGGAAACACTAGTTGTCTACTGCTATAAAGGTGGTGGCCGGTTTGCGCTTATCCGAATTTACTTCCTCAAGTTTATTCGCTGTTCGGATTACGAGCGAAGCATCATGTCTCTGGACGAGGTAAGAGATGAACTTAGCCGGCATTCCTGAAGAAAAAAAAAAACAAATCGTTGATTGTTCTTAAATTGCGAAAGAGGCGAATTGATGGACCGACACCGTCTAGTCTAATCCGCTGTTCTAAACTTGAAATCTGATCAAAATGCCTGTAGCAGCTCATTTCGTACGCAATTTTACTAGTGCCCACGTTATATGCTTCTTTTGAAAAGTGCTATTGTCGCTGAATGGATAGATAATTCCGTAATTGAAAATGCACGACATTTACGGCAAACGAAGGTAGTAAGTGAATGAGGGTCAAACTAATGAATCAGAATAAGGAAAAAGTGCGCCTCAGTTGGGGTAGCCTGTGACGTTCGCGAAGCATTCTTTGATTCCTCGGTCAGTTAACGGCATAGTCGTGCGGGTGCGTGTAGCGTATTTCACCCGATAGCGCTGGATTTTGTAACGATCGAACGCAGCTTCGCGAGGGACCTACTGCCGGCCTCGCATTTACCGCCTACTTGGGCCGACGCGAGCATACGCGGACGCACTTGTCGATCACTCCATCTGTTCCCATTTCTTTCGCAGAAGTTTCAAATGCCCGTTTCGTTTCATGCTTCGTCAATAACGCGCTCGCAGCCGTTCTGGAATCGGCCATTCTGCGCATTCGAATAGGACGAGAAAGCATGGTTCTGGTAAAGAAATTCGTGGCAATTTATATGTTTTCTCTGCTTAGTCGGTGGAGTTACTCATTAGTGCAACGTTACGAGGAACTTCTTGCCGCGTACGTAGAGAGAATGTATATTGCGTCTAAACTGACGCACTTAACTTACCCGCGGCACAATATGTCATTCATTCGTGCGTAACGACAGGTGTCACGAGAAAACTCAAAATGTTTCGTTGATTTCCTTCTTACTTTTTTAATATCCTCTTTAGGGGCATTTATCATTCGGGCAGATGCATACTCAACATTGTACTTTAAAATCGAAAAGAAGGAAATCTTTTGTTCAATGCTTCGTAAATAGTCGTAATTAGCACCTCAACAAATATCTAATTATTCTACAGTCAGTATTTTCTGTTTTTTGCTTTAAAAAAAGACATCTTACACTCAAAATGCGCGTGTCATTTCCTTTTTGGTTGTATTCGTTTCGAGCCAACAAAACAATAGGACACGGCACATGGAATGTTCACCAAAGTGGTAGGCAGCAGTCGTATTAGGAACATTCGGTCTAAGTCAAACCACATTATTAACCTTCTCGGACGTTCAATCCCACGCATAATGTGTATCGCTCCCTCTTGTCTACTAGTCGAAGGAACTGTTAAAAAATATATATGCGTTGACTATGCGGACACTGCGTCTCCAGAATGCGTATTCTAAGAGCAGTCTCTATATAAGCAACCGAATCCAACGGACTAACTACGCCATTGAAAAAAAAAATTAAAGCTGACTAAAGTTATTTCAGTTTATGTCGTAATAATAACAGTGCAGTCAAACACGACAATTCGTGCCCCCTATACTTTTTACGGCCCCGTTGTCTGTTCAATTCATTTGATTGTGCCTAAAATAGAAACGGGCCCCCTTCGACATTGCCCTACTTTTCCTTCATTGGAATCAGAATTTTATTGCTACAATCGCAGGAATATTACATGTGTTTAGTGTACATCAGGAGGTCCCAGAGCCGAATATTTTATCGGGACCTTCCGTTACTGGCAGATTATGGTAATGCATGGTGTTCGTAGCAACAATAGCACTCCTCGTACATATTCACACATTAAGATAGAGATTAGAGGGAGAGAGAGAAGTGCTTCTTGTTACACTTCCTCTGCTCAGCAATGAAACTTTCGAAAGCTTTTAGTGATCTTCGTTTCTCGTCCTCGCAGAGATTCAACAAGGCCGCCGAAGACGTCAAGAACCTCAAGGAGCGGCCGTCCGATGAGGAGCTCCTCGAGCTGTACGCCCTCTACAAGCAGGGGAGCATCGGCGACTGCAACATCAGTAAGCCACTCTCTTCCTTCTCTATCTGTTCCTCATATCTCCTTTACTTTTTCTTTCTTGCTTGCTGATCGGACACGCTAAGAACCTTTGCGTTGATAAGTTTTTCTTTTTTTTCCCTCTAACAACGCAACCGACCTTGCTCCGACTTTTAAGACGATAACGTATCTGAGTTCTGAGTGCAGTTCCGCGTGATCTACCCCCCCCCCCCCCCCGAAAGCTGCTATCGCCGTCAAACTTCGTTTTTGCTCGTGTCTTGTTATAAACGCGCGTCGTGCAGTGTTCCGAAATAATTTCCATTCCCTTCGTGCTCATCACAGATAGGATATGCTTGTATATAAGACAATGGAAGCCATCGCTTCTTATGTAGGCTGTAGTTCTTCCCCCAGTGGCAGCATCACTTGCATACTCTGATCATTTGTGACAATCGCCGAGAAACAACAAAAAAGAGAAAGAAGACGGTAATAATTGTCGGGCGTTTTCGTCCAAGCTTGAAGATACGATTCAGGGCCGCCGTATTGCGGTGCTCCGGAAATTTCGACCTCCCGGTGGTTGTTCCAAGGTGCACCTGATAAGTGCACAGACCTGTAACATTTCGCTTCCTTCGAAATGTAACCACCGCTGCCGAGGTTCGATCCCACGACTTTAGGGTCCGCAGACCACCATAGCGGGCCGAAAGAAGACACTGTTTTCGTTTACTGAGAGCAATATAGTAGTAATGTAACACTTCTTTCTACCCGCTACGGTGGTCTGGTGGTAACGGTCTGTAGATCACGCGACAGCAAGAGGAATCCTCTGCCACGTGACATGGCTTGTTGCATGTTGCTTTAGCGACGAGGCAAATATAGTTTACGACTTAACCATCGCTAGCTGTCGTACCAATGAATAGCAGCACGAGTCATGGCTGCGTGATAAATATAACATTGGTATAGTAACACACCTGTTCTCGGCGATTTCGCTGGGTGCATTAATGCTCTTATAATGTGCAGCAGGTGATCCGCTCCTCTGCTGTACTTTCTTTTCTCTCTTTCTCGCATTTCGCTAAGGCACGCTGGGCACGCAGGCATTCAGCAATTATTTGCCTTCTTTTTCGGCAAGAAGCTGCATTGTGTACATGATTCGAGTGCGCATGTGAACGCCAGGGCTGAGGTGGAAAGCAAATAAAAGGGGGAATGTTTTTTTTTTTTTTTGTGCGACGTCAGTCGATTGGCTGTTTCGCACAACACGTTATGTAAAGCCGCGGAGTCCTTTAATACTGCTTTTTCTCGTAAAATGTTAAACTACCATATCATTTGTATTTCGGTGGATGTCGACCCGGTAAACGGGGAAAGTGATTGTCGTGTTTAATGTTAAAGAGAATATGGGGGCGGAGTGAGGTACGTTTGTGCGAGAGGGTATAGGGGGTATATGTTATTTTTCTGGTCGTGCCGCCTTCACTGGCAAAGTCGCCAGCATTCAACGCAGCTCTTCAGCTAAGTTGCAATAACCCTGGGGTATGGGGGAGGGGTGTCCGGCGCAGATATAGCCTGTAAGTGAATAGATAAAGCGCCATATATCCACCGAATCGAGGATAATCTTCTTGCAAGCCTTCTGAATATGACTGTGATCACTTCGAGTGAACTAAAACAGAGGGTGAGGCTGCAAGTGCATCGCGCTGAAGGTTTCCCCAGCTGACGGCAGCGCTAGGAAGCATTTCGACTGCGTCGAAGTGCTACAGCCACGGCCAGGAATCGAACCCGCACATTTTGGGTCAGCAAAGGCAGAATACCGACAAAGCCACCGCGGTGGCATGTTTTTAAGTGAGATAACGGCCGCAGCACGTTCCGCATGTTTGCTTAGCGTGGCGACTTGTGAAGTACTCGATACACCTGGCAAACGCCCGGTCACTTATAGGAAATGCCGACTGTTGCTGGAGTGAAGCTCATGTATAGCGTTGCTCATGTTGCAACACCGTGATCTTGAAAAGCCGCGTACTGCAAGGCAACCGCTTTCTCTCTCTCTCTCTCTCTCTGAGTTAACATGCTACTTTTCTTTGCTACCTATCGCTTTTCAGATGGTTTGCGTAGCTAGAAGAGTTATACCGAGTGTGTAAAAAAAAAAGGTGTCTAAAAATCGTCAGAAGTAAGGAAAACCGGGTGTTTTTCACGCTGCCTTCACAATTACTGCTTTTGTGGCGGCAGTCATTTCAAGCTAAGTACAGACATCAATCTCGACAGGACACTAAAAACGTAATTAACTTATATTTAGAAGAGACAGGTGGTCGGGTCAAAGGAGAAAATTGCAGCACTTCCTGCGAAGAAGAGCGCTCTGCCACTTTCAGATTTCACAGCAGCAGCCGCTGACAATAATTAGCGAGCAATGAAATCTGACATATTCCTCTGCAAAACCGAAAATCGGGAAATTAATTACAGCGTCGTTGTATCAACTATCGAGGGACTTCGCTTCGTGATTGCGCGGGTTTCGTTTTGTGAATAGAGCACATCTGGTGCACGTTAATGCAGACGAACTGACAGCACTGCAATCGCTGTCGTGAACAGTGATGTAACAGTGGTCGCTTGCTAGTTGCGCGCATCGGAGCTTCTGTGTCTATGGTGAGCTTGGTTAGACGTAACTGCTCTGCAGTAGTTATGAGAGGCCGATTTCTCAAAATCGCAAAGCGGCAATGACCTTTTCGCCGGCAGAACAGCGAATTTTTTTATTGGACCCCACTGCTTGTCTACACTAAATAAGTTAATAAAATTAATACAGTTAATTAATAATCTGATTATAGTGTCTAGTCATTTGACACGTCTCCCACCACAGGAAAAGTAATTACGAAGGTAGCGAGCACACGCGGGGTCAATTGGGAACTGTACATCCTTCGGAGAGAAACGTAGGCAAAAAAGCGATGCGCACTTTGCCGAAATATTCGAGTGATTCCGCAAGCACGAAAAACAAAAAAGAAACACCGCGACGTTTTCCTTGCTCTTGATGGTTTTATATTGCCTAGTGCTGCAACAGTGGCTAGTCTTACGTCTAGCACAACCATTCTATATACGCCACCTTGTTCATCACATATTTTCCGTTAATTTCTAGGCCAGCCCGGCATGTTCGACCCCAAGGGCCGTGCCAAGTGGACCTTCTGGAACAAGAAGAAAGGTCAGTGGTTTTGCATAACTCTACGTCGCTGTTCTCCACGGTATATGTGTACTTCGCTTTTTAGTTAGATATGGTTTTTATTTTAGTTTTTGTAGTTTTTCTCTTGGTTCGATCCTCTCATCGAAGGGTTTCGAAGCTTTCCTAAACGTAAAGACGTATGCTTTCACCGACATGGCAGAATAATGGGAACAATTTTGCCTCAAAGACAATATAGCCAACATGAAAAACGAATATCATCTTTTTTTGTGATTTCTGAGCAACGGTGTTTACTGTGTACAAAAAAAAATTCATTGCGATAACGATGTTAGGCGTCGTTGTCGAGATAATGTGCGTCGTGTGCAAAAGAAACTTCAAGATTTTTTGTGGGCATCTTTATTCGCTTACTTTATGTATAGTCAATACTGGTAATATAAAAATTTGCTGTAGCAAAATTTTCTCTACGAGTTTCGCTAGCTTCTATCTTCACAGTAGCAGAAAGGCTGCCCTTTTTTAAGCACGTTGAATTAAATGCGCGGGGATTACTCGATCGACTTAACACGTAGAGGAAATATTTCGTAATCTTGTTGGTTCTTCTTTAGAGGATACGTTTGTCAGGGTCATAACGACGCTATAAATGGCAAGAAGTGAGGGAACTGGGCGGAAAGGTTCGCAGTTCAATTCGGCGTGATTCGTCTCGCTCTGAACGCGGAAGTAAACAACCTTACGTGTACGCGCGAAACGTCAATTTTCCTGTAGTGCGCTGCTGGTTTTCCCCGTACAGAGCTTGTGAGGCGCCTTTTCCGGTACTATAATGCCTTTCCGTGCTGGGCTACAGTGGTCAAAGCGACAATCCGCAATCGCTTTTAACGACATCAGCCGGCCGTGAGCGGTGGATGATGAGACTGTTATAGAATTGAGCATAAAGCGTAGCTGCAACTCTCCGGCCCTGTGGCGCCCGTTTGTCTTCTTTCCTTAAAGGGGTGGTGTCATCAAAATTTCGAGGCTAAAACAAGCCTCTTGTGGGTTTCCTCTGTATGCTAGGCCACTCCACACGATCGGTTGGACACAGCGAACGTTTAGAATATATATATATTTTTTAATTCACCTCTAAAGTGTTCTGATATGCTTATTCTCCTGACCGAAGCTCATCGCAAGCGCGTCCAGAACTGTCGTGGCTCTTTAGGAAGGCAAACGAAAGTTGGAGTGACGTCACACCAGTGTTCAGTTTTGAGCGCAGGCGTGCACACGTTTCCCCTACATGGGGAAAAAAAGGTTCATTCACAGCGCATCCCCTTCCTATTATATATCAATGTATGGGTCTCACTCTGCACCCCCTCCCCATAAGGCTGGCGCTCTTTCCCTATTATGTCAACGTGTGTAGCTGTGTTTGCACAACCCCCTTGTATGACTACGGGAATGGCCGCTCCCTTACCCTCCTCCAGTGCGCACGCCTGTTTTGGTGAAGTGAGTGACCTCCGGGGCCCTCCACCACGTATACGTACCGGCAAAGCATCGCAACTGCTACGCGTTTGTCTTGCAGGTGCTTGTGCGCACGTCTGTGCGAGAAAGCCAACGAGAGCAGACGATAATCTGTGGGACGTGCGTCACAGCCTTGTGTGGCCACGTGAGCAAGCTACACAGCCCAATCCTGCGCCCAGAGACTCACACCCATAATGGTCCACATAAGAAAAGAAAGCGATAATTTTTTTTTAGCTAGAATGAATAAATATTGGTGCGTGTATCATGCTTCCTCGAGCTATAAGAAATGCTTGCGGCAAAGAACGTGCAAGCCTCAAAAATTGTGGCACCATCCCTGAAAGGGACACTAAAGAGAAACAATTACCTAGTTTTAATTGATAAACTGCGCTCTGGGAACTCTAATGACATATGTCATTAGTTTCAATATCATAAGTTCATTATTAGCGGAGAAAATCAACGTTCACTTTCCAAATTGCGCGCCGAAATCTTCGCGTGTCACGTCGGAAATTTTGAAATTTCCTTTTTGTATTTTCGTGACATTAGCTTGGTGACATTTCCTGAAACTTGGTGTGCTAGGTCGATGGCATCTACAGATGCTGGCGTATACATCATATTTTATTGATCAAAAGCTACGTAGGACCCAATAGACGCTTTCAGAATCTATGGCGTCATGGAGTTTAGCGCTGGAACCTTAAGGTGGCGTCTCCTCGCCTTCTTTTTGCGCGTTTTCTCGCTTGCCGAGCGTCGTCTCGCGAGTAAAGTGGCCTTTTTGGCAATTGTGAAATTGTACTTCACTAGTCCAGGAAAATTTGTTTTTTTTTCCTCTCATTGTTACCCCTTTAAGTCCTCCTCTATTGTGTGCGCGCTGAAGTCTTCCCAAAATGCATTCATACCAGCTCGCCCTACTCTCTATACTTTTATACTATCAACATCGGTCGTAGCTGTTAGTCTGAGCCGTCGATATAGCAGTATGTTCGCTCGTAACATTGACTGGTGTGGACGTGAAAGTATATACGCATAGGAAAGTTATCAAGTTCGGGAGTGTTTTCTTGTGGTATAGCGCTCATTCTGACCCTATAGTTTGTAACCACATGTAAACCAGAAGACACGATTCGGGGGTCTTTGTTCGTACCACTCACTAATAATATGTGGAGCATCGCGATTGGTGGAAAATCTTTCCTTACGAGCGCATCTATCGCATAAGAAGTTTCTGCAACACCGGAATATTATGCAATAGTTGCATAGGCGGCCACCGCCTTTTTAAGCTGGGGCTTGGCGGGAACAGAGGATTTCCGTAGCCTTCATAACGCATGTCTCTCGCCTCTCTTCGCTAGTCCGATGGCGTTATCGTCCGCTGCTGAGTCGTCGAATTGGAAGCCGTGACCCTGGCCACGAATATACTCATGGCGACGGGAGTCGGCTTTCGGCTCGCTTGCAGTAAATACTCGCTTGGTCATTTAAAAATAATAGTATTAATAATAGTAATAAAGAGAGAAAGGTCTCGTGCTATGCAATTTTTTTGTAAGAGCCTATCCAGCAAAATCGTGCTGTTAGACATGTTATTACCTGAGGCGGCTGGCCAATGCCAAACAACGCTCGGGGAAAAAATGTCCCTCAGTCTATGTATAGCCAAGGGCGGCACAATAAGGATGCTGGCCTTTCCCAACAGGAGGCGGTGTCTCGTTAGAGCCTTGTATTTCTTAATCGATGTGGTTTCCCATGGTGACGCGTCTTTTCGTAGTGTACAGGTGCCATTTCCGTTTGGCGGTTTTACCTTCCGCCGCGCTAATTGGCCTCTTCTAAGTAGTACACCGGATTGTTTATTTGCATCCTCTCCAGCGTTTTATTTTTATAGCGTAGCCTTTTCCTAATTTTATTCATTGTTGGCAGGCAGCCAGAATTTCATTTCGGCGAAGGTCTGTTTATCGAAGGCAAACTTGGTAAAGAAAAAAAATCTAATCTGCCTACTTGTCTGTACCATAAAGCTCACTGATGCATTGAGGCCATCGACTGTCCAGAGTTATGGACTCGAGTATTGAGAGATAACGAGCAGATTCCGATCGTTACTGGTGTCTGTCATGCCGAAACTCGGTACTTGTCCACGGCGTTCAATGCATACGCTTTTCTGTTAAAATAGAAGATTGTATTGCATTAATTTAATGTGACGTTTGCGTTCTGGTAAAGTAGGGTAATTGATCAGCCTTCAAATCACCACCGCTTGCTTTACGTCCGAACAGTCGGAAATAACAGCATAAAAAAGTTACGGTATGGCACAGGCAATCTATTCAATTCTTTCCACTGCTTTACACGAAGAATTGCGTGTGTGTGTTTTAAACTGAAAATACAATGCTTATATTTTTTATGCTGATTACATTTGCTTCTAATGCAATGACAGTAGGAATATCCGCATGTTCTCCGTACGCACGTTAATTATATACGCAATTGGAATCTTACTCGAATCTAGTTTAATATTAGCGTATACTGCCGTAAGCCCTTATTTGACAGTTGCTGCTATACAGAGCCGCATGGTAAATATGAGATGCGGGAAACAAAGATACGGGGAAAAAAAGATAGAAGTCTGGTCATTTTATTCGCATGCTGCGACCCTTCCTGTGTCCGCTCTCGTACGAAGTTTTTTTGTGTGTGTGTTTTTGTTTTAGTAGCGTCGCACACAATATAATTGATATTGTATGCTTCATTTTGAGCAAAATACGTCTCCTCAAATGGCAAGCTCATTAAAAATGATCCAACGGGCGCATTATAGAGAAGTATGGAGCCCATAGCGTTTTGACGAAGCTATTTGCCATAGTCAGGAAAACGAGCCACGCGAAATATTCATTAGGGACAATAATGGCGGGTCAAGCATCCGCCGCGATCAAGCCTCAGTGCGAATAGACTCAGCTTTAGTTCTGAACACTTGTTGCATGCATAGGTGTTCGCAGGCTTCGCCATCAAGTGGAAGAGGGGAGGGGGGGGTATCGCGGCACCTCCTTCCTTTACTAAGTCATTGCATTGGGCGAATTTTGCGCTTCCCCCGCACTTTAGGTCACTAGGCGGGGACGGGGAGGGGGGGTGGGGGCTGCTCCTTTTTCGTGCCCACGTGTATATGGCTCCATGGTTTTGCGGAATCTCGATTGCTTTCGCGCGTTTTACGCTTTGAGGGCCCGATTCTCGTCTGAGCAGCCGGCTCCTTCTCGCTTTTCGCGCAGAATGCGCGAAAAGCGAGATGCTGCTGTGTACAGTTGTTCGGTTGTATTCTTCTGCCGGCCGCACAATGGGCGCGCATCTCTTGTTCCGTTTTTCCTCCACTCCGCGTTTCTATACGGAGGCTACGGGGGCAAGCAGCGCCGGCCGTACTCGTCGGCGACGACGTTGCTTGTTTCTTTCCTCCGACCCAAATAGCTGGGCCATTGACCCCCTTCTGCCATGAGTACGTGCCTTCAGCGGTCCGTGCAATAGCGACTCCCTTCCGTTTGGCAGCTTTGAAGCAGCCGCCCGAAATACCTCTTTGTGGATGACCGTAACCTGAACGCCCCCCCCCCCCTTTTTTTTCCTCCTTCTGGTCTTGCTCCTCAGCGAACCGTTTCAGAAGTTGGCTGGGACGGCTGTAGACCGGCTGTATACTTGCAGCGCGAATGCCTCAACTTCACGCGAGGTCGCTCTTGTGCGTTGTCACGCTTTCGCCTTGGACACGGCCGCACTTCCTCACAGAAACGGGGTTGTCTCGCCGCTCTTCTTGTGTAACTAAATTAGTTATCGAGGTTAAAATAATTCAACGATTCAATATTGATTGCCCATTCGATGGCGTTCGTAACTGAGCGCATCGATTTCGGACCACTCGAAAGCATAGATTTTTTTTTTTTTTTGGCCGGTCGTGTCACTTTCCTCATCGGTCATTTCTTGAGTAACGCCCAGCGGGAAGTTCCTCAGACATCAACGAGGCGCGTCAAATTTGCTTGGCGGAAAGTCGTCGCAAATTGATATGCCCGATGTTTGGAGGACGTGTGCTGTGGCTGGGTTATGAGGTACCTGCAGTTTCTTGGTATTGTTTGCATTTTTGGCGCACGTGTGAGCTTAATAAGCGTCGTGCGCTTGACGAAATTCGCGCGAATGATTTCGCAATATCCCATTCGAATGTTGATATAACTGCGCCGTCTGGGCCTTTACCGCAGTGTTTTTCTTATTTCTCAACGCTTTTTATGCTTGCGGCTGCTCTAGACGTTGCATAATTATGTTGTTGACTTGGCGTCAAAATGATATGTGAGGTTCGACGTCCGAAAACCACCATCATGATTGTGAGAGACGCCGTAGTGGAGGGCTCCGGAAATTTCGACCACGTGGGCTTTTTTAACATGCACCCAAATCTGAGCACACGGGCCTACAGAATTTTCGCCTTGGCGTCAAAATAGTTAACGGTACAATAGAAGGGCACCATATCGCTAAGGAATTCAGATTACAGTGGCTGAATTAAAGCTTTTTAACCGGCTCAGCCTGTAGCTCTCAAAAATCCAGTTTAGCTCAACTATATATATATATATATATATATATATATATATATATATATATATATATATATTGTGGTAGTTTACTGTACAAATTGTCTACAGCCGGTGGTATCGGTTTTCTTTTATATACGTGAGAAGAGGTTGACCACGTTGTGCGAGTCAGAGTCGTAGTATGTGATAACAGTTGCCGTCACAAACTAGCGAACAAGCATGGAACTGAATGCTAATGTACGCATGGACAAACACTCACGCCATTATTCTCACTTCTTCAGTATAAAAGGAGCGCTGCAGCCGTTTCATAACGAGGTAACTGTTCTAAGACTTAATTAGAATTTTCGCATACTGAAGTACGCGATGCTGAATACAAGGGTCACCGGGGCGGCGACAGCCGACAATGACGTCACCAGACTCGGCGCGTTCACAATAGAAACTTGGAGCACGTGCACTATTCGCGTTACGTTATTTTCGCGGAATGGCGTGTCCTAGAAGAGTTCTGGATTTTCCGTGCCCGCGCTTGGCAGACTAACTAGCAACAGTTGTAGGAAAACAAACAAAAAGGAAGTCCCACTAGATTTTTCCCGCTAAACCAACTTCCTCTTATAGACCAGTTCGTGCGTGACCAGCTTGTTCATGCGGAGCGTCTTTCGGTAATAAGTGGAAGAAAAAACAGCAAGAAATACATTCCGCTTTGGCGGGTATTCATATATGTTCCCAAAGCTCTCGCTTTGTGGCGCACTTTTGCATCTCATGGATTAGTGTGCATGGTGTTTTTTTTTTCTTGTCTCCCACACGCGCACATGCGCGTCATTCAAGTGCGTCCAGGTTTATTGTCATAATATGACGTAGTCTTAAAGCCCTCCTATTCCCCCTTCTTTTTTTTTATCTTAAGACTCCGACATATTGGAATGCTCTCGCCGTAAAAAAAAAAAAACTGTGCAGAGTACGAAAGTGTGACCTGAGACTGTACGTCAAATAGAATATTTGACGTTTAGTTTACGTATTGGACGTTGAATTCTGTCTGTCTATCTGTCTGTCTAGATCTTTATCTAATCGCTCCATTGTGCTGGCCGATTGATTCCACAATTCTGATGTTTCATTACATTTATAACGGTGCGTCGTCTGCACTTAAAGTTATGTTTAATTATGTAAAAGCAGCGCGAGAAGTGCTGACTTTTGAACTATGTTCTTAGTTAGGTCATATGTATAAGCGAAAAAAGAAAATGGAGAAAGTAAAAAAAAAAGTCAACTGATAAAGAGGTTATTTTTGATGGCGATATTCCGCTATGATGTTACGTGGTTGGAAAATTGAGAGAATATAAAAGCTAAGCAGGAATGCGTTTCCCTGCGCCATCTTTACTGGCCCGAAGCTAAGGAGGCAATAAAACTGTATACACGGCGCCTTTGGCCATTTCGTGCTACGCGAACTCATTCCAGTACAATACGCACATCGTGATACTCCTTAGTCTCGTGTTATGTACTTTTCCCGCCCGCTTTAAAATCCTTCGCGCTCAAAAAAAAAAAAATAGACCGTTCGCCCTCGGGCACGATGACGTACATTTTGTTAGAGACGAGAACCAGCCATGTGATTCCCAATATAACCGGTCTCGCGCGTATAATGGAGTTATCGTGCTGCCTTTTTAGCGGCGCAAAAAAAGAAAAACTACTAAAAAGGCCCAACTCGCCGCACGCCGTGTGTTTCCTCGTCGGCAATTGCACGTCATAACGCCGCCGCTTTTCTATTATACAGCGTAGTCTCCGGTTTATTGAGCGCTACTTTTCCTTCCCGCTTGCGTCTTTTTTTTTTTTCCCTCTCACTGCCGAACGGTGTCGTCCGATCACACGTGTACATGCAGTCGGTATACGTATGTACGTACTGACAGCATACCGTATTTTCTCCTGTATATCTCGAAGTTGACTAAGTGTCGAACCGCCTTATGGAAAAGTCCTTGCAGGCGTTTTGTAGCCGACACTTCAGGCTCCAATAACTAAGCGAGTGATGGAAACTTTTGAGATAATATTCGCCTGTCCCAAATATTCAACTCCATTTTCAGTGTATTTCTATCTCTTTTGAAGAAACGTGTAAGTGCACCATCTGACGAAGTATTGGTACTCTGCCACGAGTGGGTGCAGGCGCGTTTAGCGTAATGTCACAGCTCCCACGCTCTGCGAACTAACGAAATACTGAGAAGTCTTGTTCTTTGGGGGGGGGGGGGGGAGTATGTGTTTTTTCTCCCACTTAACTCCTTTTTCAGAGTATATTCAACTCCTTTTTGTGTGAAAGCACTCGTGTGACACCGGGGTAGTACTCAATGCACTGTATAGCGAGTGCATGTGCGGTGCAGGCGTTTTTCACCAGTTTTGCGGGTCTTAACGGGTCTTGTCAGTTCATTTCTTGCACGCGACGTAAGCACGTAAATCATCTATAGAGTACAAAACATACGGACGACGTGCAGCGACGGGGCGCATCTTGGCCCTTTGTTACAAAATTGAGATACGGTACAGGATATCCCGCGTCGTTCTCCGCCGATTCGTAAAACGAACGAGGCTGCTCGAAGAACAGCTACGAGTCGAGACGGAGGGGGGGGGGGGGGAATAAAGCCGATAGTATTTGTGCATTCTATGTGCGATTCGTGTGGATGCCTCCGTGTGCCAAGTCACTAACGAAGCCGCCTCACGGTGGTACTCTCGGGCAAGAATGTGGTTCCGATTCTCTTGTCCTAAAGAACGTGTGCAAAATGTTTTTTTTTTTTTTACTGTTTTCACAACCGATGAACCGACTCAAAAGGAATACCTTCATCGTAGTGAAGTGAACGTTACGAATTCAGTACCGAATGTATACATAGCAATATTTTCATTTGTTACGCCTAATTGAAAAGAGTTAAAATATGAGATAGTCAGCACGAGGTTTGCGCTTTGTTCGTCGTGACGGCAATGTGGTTCCTATTCAAAGATTATCATAAAATCACAGAATCATTAAATTGATTTGATTGTTGTAGTGCAGGATTGTACACTTTTTTTCGTTTGTTTTTATCTCAAAAGTCCGCCAACCTTTCATGCTCTGAGTGGTCTAAAATTTCGCTTCCTGGGGCCGCTAGATTATAACATTTTATATTAAGATACACATACGTCATCGCAGTAAGTGCGATGGTGGCCAGTAAAAACGCTGTCGTGGTTACAGAGCTACCCCTTTTGAACGGAGAATGTGGAGAGTATAAGGCGAAGCTTCCGATGTTTTTAATCTGTATGAGATGTTCATTACAATGGGACTTCGATAATTAAGACTGACTTTTTTTTTGCTTTACGTGACGAATTTCTCTTCCTCGATTCTAGAGAGCGTGTCAGATATGTGCGTCGGCAATCTCTCCGCTCTTCGCAATCGTCCGCTCAAATGTCAGAAGCAGAACGTTGCAATTAACAAAAGAGAGAAAACAACACAAAATAACAAAATAGAAAGAAAGGAGCTGATCTAATGAATTCGTATCGTATGCTACTTTGTCTTAGCTCTCACGGAAACGCTTGTGGTTCCTCTATAATTGACGTTACTCCAGCTGCGCGCCATTTAAATATTGCTTTGCCATTATTACACTGTCAAACTCCTGCGAATTATTAGTCACTGCGGCCTAATTACGTTTCCTGTAAATGTCGTTCTCACTGAGTAGACACAGACGTCAGTAAAAATAGAACTGGTTGGAGGATTTTTGCACTTATTCTATTGTTTTTCGTTTTTAAATTGCTTTTGTTCTTAGCTGTCATACTAGATGGTCAGTTCTGGCCGCGCTAACTGGCTGCAGCGCGAAACCGCTGCAAATATATTGGACTGCATTTAGTTTTGCCGATCTGCATCCTTTCAGATACGCTGCGCAAATGACGATTAAAACATTTCTTCGAAATTTTTTGCTTAAATTACCCTTCCACGAGACGTTTAGTCCGCAATGCACGGACTTCTCGTCCGCGTCGTATATTCAGTAGCAGTGTGCGTCCTAAATTGCGATGCTACGCAAAACGTTGCCAAAATATAAATGGTGTATTTTTCTTAAGATGAAGTCGATTCTCGGCTCCGTCTACAAAAGTAGACCTGAAATTTAGGTTTTTGTGTTCACACTTGACGCTTTGAATTTTGTATATTGCATTCATCATGTTCATTTTCCAC
Source organism: Rhipicephalus annulatus (assembly GCA_013436015.1). Taxonomy (NCBI): domain Eukaryota; kingdom Metazoa; phylum Arthropoda; class Arachnida; order Ixodida; family Ixodidae; genus Rhipicephalus; species Rhipicephalus annulatus. Next base: position 146,041 of record WOVY01001386.1, on the reverse strand, counting down.
TTGAGAATGTAAATTCACTGCCGTATTCGCCAAGTTTTGCATTCGTGAATGAATTTTTGTTATAGGTCGACAGGCTGTGCTAATGGTATGTGTCCAGCGTCGTGATTGGTTACGACGTTCATTTGCAAACATTTCTAGCGCTGGATGCTTCCATGAATGCATGCCCATTTTCACTTTATTATTTCTTCATTTTAAATTGTCTGGGCATTTTTTTACGTCATAGCACGTATCGCTCATGTAATTAATGATTTGCGGTGGAACGGAGGTTACAGTCGAAAACGCATTGGTGTTGGTCATTTGTTAACATAATTAAAAGAAAAGTAATGTAATGAGCAACTGCATTATCTCAGCCAGTGGAACACTGAACTAAGGTATTCGCGATGTGGAATAACTGATTGATGCCCAAGCTTCGTGCACTGTAAGCTTCGTCTACTGTAATGTGCCTTCTCGGTAATGCGCCTACCTGTGCATCTGCTTTGATTACCGAATCAGGTTCTATACTAGCAATAAAGTGAAACGAAAGTCTTAAAAAATGTAATTTAGACTCTCTTAGCGTCCGCGTTCGTGTACACAACTTCTTAAGGAAAGCACATGACTTCAAACTACACAATGTTACTGAGAACTGTCTCCTTCGTCGCCCAGTGTGTGCATGCTCCAACGATGAGCAGAACTCCTGAGGCTGGTGCGCGAACAAATGAAAATGGAGGTGCACAGCTTGCAGGTACTTGCTCGATGGCGAGCTTGGCAATTAATGCTTCTTTTTCATACTTCTTTCGTACTTTTTTCAGTTATTTGAGCGATAGTTATGCCATTGGTCTTTGAAAATCTCTCAACAATACTTAAAGCACTGAAATTCTGAAATTTCTTTTACTTGGGTCTTTTTACCGTGTTTGAACCTAATGTACTGTATATGGAGTATCGTTTTCATCGCTTGAGAACGAAATTTCATCGCGGTGTTTATTTTTTTCGTGCTTGCGGAATCGCTCGAAATAATATTTCGGCAAAGTACGCATTGCTTCTTTGCCTACATTTCTCTCCGAAGGCTGTACAGTCCCCAATTGAGCCCGCGTGTGCCCTCTCGTTTTCCTGTGTGCAGGCACCAGCCAAGACGCTGCCAAGGAAGGTTACGTCCAGTACGCCTCCAAGCTCATAGAGAAGTACAACAAGTGAACGCGGGGACCCAGCTCTTCCTCATGTGCGCGCGTTCACCGTGATCTGTGTCCTTCGTATCAGCCCAAAGTCACCTCAGTTTGCCTTCTTTCACATTTACGACGGCGCACCATCGCGCCGCTGAACAAATTTACTTTTCGTAACTGAGACACTTGTGATACGAGCTCTTCCTTCCTTTATTTTTGGTTTGTTTCTTTCACACACCACTTTTTTCATATAGAAGCAATAACGCTGTCAATTCACCTAAATTAATCCGATATCCCGGGATGTTGTCGCTAGGTACGGCATCAGTGGAACACTTTTCTTTTGTACCGATGAGGTGTTTTGTACATACGGAGTATTAATAATAAAAGTGGTCTTTTTTTTCTTCTTCTTGACATATGTGTGACTGGAATTGTCTTATTTCTTTACTTCTCTCACCTCGACGTGCGACAGTCGCAAGTGGTTCGAGTTTATAGCTTTTGCGCTGTGTTTGGAGTCAATTTATCACAAAGATTTACGTGAGTATCAACGTTTTACCCAACAACAAATACCAGATGGTGGCTCGGGCTCATAAATATAATGGCACTCGCTCAAAATTTGTCATTATGCCTACGAAAAACGTGCTTTTTTTTTAGGCGATAGTATTACGTAGCGTGACTAGGTTATTGTGTCTATTTTTTTAGTCTCAACGTTCTGTGCACGTACGCTTCGACCGTAAACAATTTCTAACAAAATTTTTGAAAGCGCAGTCTTCTACGATTGGCAGCTTGCTAAATACTTTGTGTCGACGTGAAGACGCCTTTCCGTACGCTGACACGTATACAAGTGTTGTTGTGCGGCGTTTCTTGGAACTGCCAATGTCGAAAAAAAAAAGTTTGTTCTTAGCGGAGGCCTTCACATCCTTTAAGGAAAAATGAACAGCTGCTCGACTTCAAAATATGTCAGCTCCTTTTTGCGAGGCGAGCGCAACCACAATTTTGGTGTGGGAACAGCTAGCGGCTACATGGAAGCGTATAAACTGTACACAAAACACTCTTTTGATTCCTAAATAATGAAAGTTTTGAAATTTCAGAAACTTTACTGTTCAAATCGATAGAAAATTCATTAGAACGCTAGCTCCCGCTTGTGGCCCGTCGTCAGCCAACGGTCCCTATATGGCAAAATGCTTCGCAGGGGGTAGTCAGCTACGTGTCGCGAGTTCGTAATAGGGTGCGCATTTGTCCGATACGAAAGCAGTGAATAGGTCGAGGAAAAGCTTAGTATTTCTTGGACTATTGTTATAAATATTAGTCGTGAAGTTTTTTTTTCTGTGTTGATTATATGATTGACTATGTGGAGGCACCCACACAGCGGTAAACACGTGTTGCAGTGTGTCGACATGTCATACGCGTCTTCTTTTTTTTTCGTTTGGTTACAAACCTGTGACAACTTTATCTTTCGTTGACGAAGAGCGTGTGCGAGCATGCAAACCATAGCAACAAGAAAATAATAAAAAAAACTGCCCTTTTACATAGCCGTGCAGGATAAATAGCGAGAACAAGACCTATACAGCATTCAGTACTGGCATGCGTTATACCGTATTGCGTTATATACCGGCATGCGTTATACCGGCATGCGTTATACCGTATAACACGACTACACTTCTTCCGATGAATTCGATTTATCCGTGCTCTCTAAATGTATTTGGCCTATTCCCGGCTTCAGACTATACATCAGAGATGTCATAGTTTCGCATAGGTTCTGCAAATCCTCCGATACTTAGATTCGCCATTGCGCGAATTTATTACGACTCCACCCTATTTATCGTGGTTGTCATACACGTCACAGTAACTAGTCATCACAAAGCTCGCTTGTGGTCTCTCGCCGCGCACGCCGTCCTCATTGTTGCGAGAAATTGTGTAGAAAATGATGGAAAACGTGCTTGGCCACACAGCGTTCATCTGCAGTTTCATAAGTGGGTCCGAGTTCAATCAATGCCGACTTACAGGCCGTCACGTAATTGTCTCTATTTTTGACGACAGGTTTTTCGCTACGTACACAAACTTCTACCCGTTGTTTTACTACGTGTACAGTGCAAGGTAGTTTCCTTTTAATGTGGTCTTCTAGCAGTGGAGCTTGTTTCAACACGTTGCAACACCCTGGAGGCCTTGTTGCGAAACTCCTATAGCAGTAGGACTGCGATGGCTACTGCGGTCGAATACGCTGAAGGGCTCCGCCCCCCCCCAACCAAAAAAGCAAGAAAAGAAGGTATTGTCGCGTTTAATGTGCCACACAGTAGAGGGGTACCACCCAAACATCATCTTTTACTCATTGCCGTTGAGGTCGTATGAGAAAGAGCGATGGCAACGCCGGATCTGTAAAACGCGACAAAGCTTTTACTTAGCAATCACGTATAACAGCTTGAGTATGTAAAGTAATGCTGAGAATTGCTCATTTTAATTTCATCAAATATCTACGTACACAGTTGATTGATATGTAGGGTCCAACGCATCATATGATTATGAGGGACACCGTAGAGGAGGGCTCCGGAAATTTCGACCACCTGTGGTTCTTTAACATGCACCCAAATCTGAGCACATGGGCCTATACAGCATTTTTCTCCTCCACTGAAAGCGCAGCCTCCACAGCCGGGATTCGCTCCCGCGACCTACGGGTCAGCCGCCGATTACCTTAGCCACTAGACCTCCGCGGCGGGGCCTACGGACAAAACTCTAAACATGCTAGCAAGAAGGAAATGCTGAAAAAAATCGCGTGGGCGAAGCGATTCAACACTTTTCGTGCGCAAAGTATCTTATCAGCACATGGCACGGATGCATTTCATGCCTATCTCAAAAAAAGTTCCACGGCGAGCCCTTTCACTGACGTGTCAGGTTTAGATGACGGCCGATCCCAAGCATGCGATCGGTCTGTGGACGACGGCGAGTCGGCATCGTTCACCCATAATGCAACCACTGCAATGCGTTTGCAATTTCCACTCACGCCGGTCTTGCAAGTGCAAGTTGGCGCAGACACCTCGTGCTTTGCCGTCAGCTACGAAGAAAGTGAAATGAAGATTAAAGCATCGCAAATAAAATGACCAAAAAAATGTCTTCTCACCAGCGCGTGAACACGCTACGAGAGCTGTGACCGGTTTTGTAAGAGTCATCCACTTTCAGTGCTCATACCCTGTTCGTAACACCGCGATAAAAAGCGCAATACGAACGACGTTATCACCTGTGAGTTGAACTATACGATAACTGTAACTACCGATTATGCTCGAGTCTTCTACTCTTGGCACTCTTCAAAACATCGAAAATGAAAGTGCGACAAGAAACGGCATTTCACCCGTGCGTTAACACGCCACGAAACCTGTAAGTGCTGATTATGTAAATGTCGATCGCTCAAATGAGCTGCCACTTGGACGAACGCATCCTCAGTTATATTGAGATAGTATTTACCATTGGAAGAGACAAAATAACAAGCAGGCAGCAAACTGAGCAAAGTTTTTTTTATGCGCCATTCCAACACGCACCTGTACTTTCACGTCGTATGATGCTTTCTTTGACTTGCGAGTGGCATTTGGCTAAAAACTCGGAATGTGACTTGCTGCCGCACAGTTTCCTCCTCACCGTAAACAGCATTTTTTTTTCTGCTGAGTTTGCATCATGAATTTCGACAGCGCACTGTTGCGAAAGTATACCCCTCCACGAAGACGGCACTGCTGAAGCCGCACTGAAAGTTAACCGGTGTCATGGCATCACTGGTATTTCGCTACACCAACCTACTCTCCGTTCGCAGCTTCCAATCTGTTGCCTTCGACAATGCGTGTAAACTCAGTGTCCTGAGCGGTAAATTTTGCAGCCCCACCGCGGTGGTCTAGTGGCTAAGGTACTCGGCTGCTGACCCGCAGGGCGCGGATTTAAATCCCGGCTGCGGCGGCTGCATTTCCGATGGAGGCGGAAATGTTGTAGGCCCGTGTGCTCAGATTTGGGTGCACGTTAAAGAACCCCAGGTGGTCTGAATTTCCGGAGCCCTCCACTACGGCGTCTCTCATAATCATATAGTGGTTTTGGGACGTTAAACCCCACATATCAATCAATCAAATTTTGCAGACACAAACACACGGCACAAAAGTAGACAGCCGATAACATGCCTGGCAAAGTTCCGTATGCGTTTCAACGTGACTGAGTGGTCCTGTCCTATACTAGGACTTTTTCAGCCGACTAGTATGGCGGCGCCACGTGAGCGTTTTCGACGTGCCACCTGGGCAGGGCTGGTTTTCTACAGCACTCCTAGTGCGGTGAAACCAGCTTTAGTGGATACTTGTTATATATGCGACAAATCTTTGAGGATGACATCTGTCGCGAACGATGGAAAATGTGACCTTTACGTTACTCTTTCGCATAACCCGCAGTATTGGGTTTGCATATTTACCAAGAAATGTAAAATGCACACATGTATTAAACATTTTTGTACTGTTTTTTTACAGTTAAGACAATTCAGCGTTTGGTTATCTTTGATGTTTCCTTCAGGCCTGGGAAATTTGAATCAACGAGCTTTCACAATAACTTGCGGTGAGGAGCGCTGCTGCAGTTCTGTACAAGTGTTAAGCCAGATATTTTTTTGTGTGCATGTGGGTTCCTCGTTGCTGATCGCAACCGTTGTAGCTTTAGTGAGGCTTCTGAGCACGACACGGATACGTTCAAAGGTTCAGGGATGATTGTGTAAAATCATCTTACGAGCCGTAGACACAAGCCCATCATTGATATTATTGCGAAATTAATAATAATAATAATAATAATAATAATAATAATAATGAAATGATTATGATTAAAGAGAAGTATAGTAGTAGTAGACAACGAAGTTCACATCCTGATGGAATAAGAGAACTTATAACGCACTCTTAGGGACCACACGCGGCGATGGTTTGGTCTCCGATCGAAGAAATGAATTCGTCAGCACGTGACTGGGTGACAGAATCGTGGTGCCATCCGAGACTGGAGTCGTTTGGGAAAGGGCAAGACAGTTGCCATCAATGGGCAATAGGTGAAAAACTCTAAGAAAGACGGGCATCTAACAACTATAGGTATGAGCAGTTTTGCTCCAGTAGAGCGACGAGAAGATGCTTTTTCATGTAGCAGTTTTTCCTCCGCTTAGCTCGAAAGCGAAAAATAAATGTATCGTATATGAGGGCACCAAGCGAAGGAAATGTACGAGCCAGGAACCACTCCCATACATACATACATACATACATACATACATACATACATACATACATACATACATACATACATACATACATACATACATACATACATACATACATACATACATACATACATATAAGGGAAAGAAGTGTATACCTAAGGGCTCGTTTTTCCGTGTTTTTACAAAATATTAATGATATCTAACAGACAGTAACGCCAAGGAATGTACAGGGGAAGTTATTAGAACAAATGGAATGAAAATAAGAGGAAAGAAAAGTGTGTGAAAAAATAACCAGCCGTGACCCACTTTTCTTTTTAATTACATTCCATTTGTTTTAACTGCCCCTATACATTCTTTGGCATTACTGTCTGTTAGATATCATATATATATATATATATATATATATATATATATATATATATATATATATATATATATATATATATATATATATATATATATATATATAGGGCAAGAAGTTTATACCACAGGGCTAGTTTTTCCGTGTTTTGACACAATAATAATGAGATCTAACAGACAATCATGCCAAGAAATGTATAGGGGAGGTTATTAGAACCAATGTAAAGTAAATAAGCAGAAAGAATAGTGGGTGAAAGAACAACTTGCCGTGAGCAGGAATCGAACCTACAACCTCCGAATAACACGTTAGATGTTCCACCACTGAGCTATCACGGCGGCGATTCCCCCGACCACTTTATTGGGTTTATATGTGAATTTAAACGTGGGAGTGTCAGTCAGCGCCGCCTGTAGCCATGGCGGCTAGTGTGGTACACTCTTTTTATGAGCCTGTATGGCGTCACGTAGCACGTGAACTTATTACGAGCTGGCAGCTGACCAATAGTCAATCGTATGCAACCTAACAGCATCAAGTCTGCCAGTACGAGACCCTCGTTCATGAATAAGGGAAAGACGTGTATACCGCATATATATTCTTTTTGCATCGGCATCAGGCGCTCATGCAGTGGCATGTCAAGACAAAAAACAAGAGACGTTCTATCATTCATTCGGCGTCTGTGAGGGGTAAACTATACCTTCAGCTTTTCGGCGACGACAAAGCAAACAGGAAAGCATACAAATGTGCAAAGGTTTCCATATCGAAAATTTCACATTCGAAAGAAATTTTGTACGAGCTGTCAGACACGTAATTAAAAGCACAAGAATAGTAGCAGGCAAAGGATGCCAAAGCGAACAGCAGTGATTGCATTCGTTCACTTCGTTGTCATTTTTTGTTGGCGGAGAGATAATAAGTGTGCGTGTTAAAGTCGTTTAGAAACAGAATTCTCATCAGAACGCATCATCCACGATGCGAATAGATACATTGCGCACTCGAGTGCTGAACGACTCAGCCTCAGAGCTTTGGTGATGGATATAAATATGGCAACCGCTGCATATACTGGGATTACTAAACTGTCTTCCTTTCAGTTAAGTATCGATTTCAAGGCGCCACTGTTGTGACATGTTCGTTAAATGCCAACCAATTCACTGCGAGCCAAAGGAAGTTCGACCGCTTTTATCTGTCTGTCCATTCATCAAACCTTCTACCTCTGGGTGCTGCTACGGTTACCTACTGATCTTAGTTCTAAAATTCACCTATGCGAATATGTGTGTGCGTGACAAACTTAGAGGAGTTCATTTCATAACATTATAGCATGCATGCCTGCCACGTACATGACAAAACAATTTCCCCCCGTCACGTGTGGCGCATACCAGCATACTATAAGGACTTAATTGCAAGCATGCACGCGTCACACGTGCTTCACTGACTATAGTGACGCATCAACAAAAAAAGAGGTAAAATGGGCATTCGAAAGTTCATCATCATCAGCCTGACTACGTCCACTGCAGGACAAGGGCCCCTCCCATGTTCCGCCAGTTAACCCGGTCCTGTGCTTGCTTCTGCCAATTTATACCCGCAAACTTCTTAATCTCATCTGCCCACTTAACCTTCTGTCTCCCCCTAACCCGCTTGCCTTCTCTGGGAATCCAGTTAGTTACCCTTAATGACCAGCGGTTATCCTGTCTATGCGCTACATGCTCGGTGCATGTCCATTTCTTCTTGATTTTAAGTATGATATCCTTAACCCCCGTTTGTTCCCTAATCCACTCTGCTCTCTTCTTGTCTCTTAAGGTTACACCTACCATTTTTATTTTCATTGCTCGCAGCATCGTCCTCAATTTAACATGAACCTTCTTTGTAAGTCCCCAGGTTTCTGCTCCGTAGCTAAGTATCGGCAAGATACAGCTGTTATATACCTTCCTCTTGAGGGATAGTGGCAATCTACCAGTCATAATTTGAGAGTGCTTGCCAAATGTGCTCCACCCCATTCTTGTCCTTCTAGTTACTTCAATCTCGTGATTCAGCTCCGCGGTTATTACCTGCCCTAAGTAGACATAGTATTTTACAAATTGAAGCGCACTATCAGCTATCTCGAAGCGCTGATCTCTTCCGAGGTTGTTGTACATTAATTTCGTTTTCTGCAGTATAATTTTAAAAGCCACCCTTCTGCTCTCCTTGTCTAACTCTGTAATCATGAGTTGCAATTCGTCCCTTAAATTACTCAGCAATTTAATGTCATCGGTGAAGCGCAGGTTACTGAGGTACTCTCCATTAACTCTTATCCCTAACTGTTCCCACTCTAGGCTTCCGAAAACCTACTGTAAGCACGCGGTAAACAGCATTGAGGAGATTGTGTCCCCCTGCCTTACACCATTTTTGATTGGTATTTTGTTGATTTGTTTATGAAGAACTATGGTAGCAGTTGATTGCCTGTAGATTTCTTGCAGGATGTTTATATATACTTCATCGACGCCCTGATTCCGCAGTGTCTGCGGAATCAAAAGTTATATTCAAGAGTGATAGTGGTTTAAACAAAAGAAACGATGTGTATGTAGTAGACACACGCTGCGATTACCCTTGGGGAGCAACCACGCGGTACGGGTCGTTATAATTAATACGTGGGGTTTTAAAGCCCAGAACAGTGATATAATAATGAGAGACTCCGCATTGGATGTCTCCGGATATTTTGGCCATCTGGTGTTCATACACGTGCACTGACATCGCGCAGGGCCTATGACGTTTCACCTCCACCAAAATGTGACCGCTTCAGCTGGGATCGAACCCGCGACCTTCGGTTCAGCAGCAGAGCACCTTAAGCAATGTAGCGGACGCTGTATGCAGGCCGTGAAAAAATTTGTTACATCAACGGTCGCCAAACAACAACAGCCGCTGTGAAGTTGGTCCAAAACGTCAATGTGGTTGCAGGTTTGTCTATAGCGCAATAAACATTACGTGCGGACTTATAGGAGTGAGCAAGCTACAGAGCAACGTTGCTCATCTCTTCATGAATGCACCAACGTATACGCTGCGTTTAATTAAAAGTGATAAATACAAAGCGCGTGATGGAATGCGAGCGTTAAGTCAGATTATAGCTACCTTTTACAAACCAGAGTAGCAGAGATTCCAGACAAACTCACGACATACTGCAAATGCTGAATATACATAAATACATCAATCCAGTTGCATTTTAAGGGCCCGTAAATCACACCAATTTCTAAGGCAAGGCAGTCTCGCCTTCGCTACCCTTCTTACAAGCGCTGTGCCCTCCTCTTTTCATAAAGCACGTGGAGCAATAAGCGTTTAGACATTCAGGATAGAGAGGACAGGCTCAATAAAGCCCCTGTACCTAGGGACTTTATTACTGAAGTAGAGGGACTTTAAGGCTCAAGTTTGTGCAGTGCCGTTTACCGCCCTAGCGGAAAGAGGGCAAAGCTCCGGTCGCTCGTACGGGCGCTTGCTGGGTTTTCCCATTGCACGCCCGGAAAACGCGTTCCTTGGAGCGCTTATCTCGCATTTTGCACGCAGCGTTGCTTCGTCATTCTGTAAATCAAGCACGCAATGCTGCTGCATTATTAGCCGCTACGAAAGTGTAAACATGGCGAAGATCTGAAAATTGTCCGTCAAGTTCTACCGTTTTGAATGCAAGCAGTGCGAGAAGCAAATGCGATTTGATTGATTTGTGGGGTTTAACGTCCCAAAACCACCATATGATTATGAGAGACGCCGTAGTGGAGGGCTCCGGAAATTTAGACCACCTGGGGTTCTTTAACGTGCACCCAAATGTGAGCACACGGGCCTACAACATTTCCGCCTCCATCGGAAATGCAGCCACCGCAGCCGGGATTCGAACCCGCGACCTGCGGGTCAGCAGCCGAGTACCTTAGCCACTAGACCACCGCGGCGGGGCGCGAGAAGCAAATGCGTCAAAAGTGGATTATGACAGTCCACCGATACTCCGCGGTCTCGTTGCTTTGAAAACTCTCTGTCGTGCACAGTAATACAAACTATTAATTAAATGAAAGAAACGCGATGGCCGGATTCGTTAAAAGAAAGCGTGTTTGTAAACTGAAACTATAGAGAATAGACAACCGCTGTACATTTCGCGATCGGGCTCTGGTTTTCCGAGACAGCCATTGGTAGTGCGAAAGCGGTGGAGCTTGCTAGCTTAATGCACCTAAAATACCGCACTGTGAGACCGGCAAGTGTTTTATTCAGCAGATGGTTGTAGACTCCTTGTCGCCGCTCAGTGTAAACACATTTGTGCTGCAGGTTCCCGCTGAGCGTTTATACGTACAGGTCTTGCAAGCAACACCCGCCGATAAGTTAGCATGATGAGATGTTGTGATGATAGGATTGAAGTCATGAGTTTGATTCCCGCATACTCCAGCCGTATTTCCACGGGAGCGAAACGCAGTAACAGCGCGCTCAGATTTTGGCGCAAGAATGACAGACAGGGTGTGTTGGTGTGGCATATTTCAAGCATACGGTGGTATGGCGCTCAATGTAAATGCTCGGTGTGTGTGCACAATCTGTCCATGGTCGTTGTGCCATATACACTTCAGGTAAGTTTAGGTGCGCGTTAAAAATAAAACTCCCGAGGTAGTTGGAATCAATCGGGAATCTCAAACCACGGCATTCCTCCTAATGATATGATGGTTTTGGCACGTAAAATATTATGTCCTTGCATGCACTCGAGCCACGGGCGATATACAGCTGCCGCTATGAAAACTAGTTGAAAAAAAGAACCAAGGCAGATATAAAATTTTCGATGGTTCGGTGAAATTCAACGCGATTATCAGGGGGAAAATCTCGGCGTAACTAAAAACATGATCAATCCTATAGTGGGTATTATGTGATATGACGACGACCAAGTGAGCTGTCAAAACAACCTAATCGACATCCGATGGGTGGTGGTGGTGGTGGTGTTGCAGCAGGTGGGGTTAGCCTGGCCTGCATGGCCGGCAATTGTTCCACCTGAGCATCTCCTGAATTTGCAAAATGTCACCACGTGTCAGACAGCCCAGTGTCTCGCAGGAAGACTAACAAAATTCGTTGCACGTTCCTCCTAGTTGCGGCGGGTCCTTCAGGAAAGATGATGTCATCAACTGTGCGGTGCCTATGACAGCCTTTTCGCAAGGTGCGGATCATCGCTGCTATTTGCGCATCAAACTGTGGGCGAATCAGTGAACACGCTGCATGATCAGGCGTAGATATTATCCGAAATGAAACTATCCGCTGCAATAAACATGCATGGTTGAAGTGAACATAAAATACTTTTCTTTGTGCGCATCATTATACTTTCAAAGGAGCTGCAGAAAATCAAAGGTGCTATTGAACTTACGATATAATCTTGTTCGCATCCGATGAAAACCTCGGCAAACGCGAAACTCTTGGGAAACTGAACACACCGCCTTAAAATTGCGCCAGGGACTGAACAAGGCAGACGTAAGTTCAATCTCTTCACACTGACCTCCTACTAATATAAAGCCGCGTGACAACTTGGCATTCAAGCAGTAGAAATCCGAACGCTATATACAAACGGCTCCGAGAAGACTAATTCAGCTGCACATGCGCTCTTTACTGGTAACATACATGTAGAATTCGCACCGTCACTTCACTATTAATGTTATAGAAAGGCAGCTGTTCCCCATGATACCATCGACCTTCACTCTATAGCACTCATCGTGTTCGACTTGTTTGGTCCCGCAAAGGTTGCCACTGAACCGCTTTTGGTTCTGATAAGATTCACAGTGTGAAAACGTTTCTATAATCTTTTTAAACCTTCGGAGCAAGTCACAGGTGACGTTGCACGTGCAGGGCGACCAGATAACAGCGCGTGCAGAGCGCGTGAACGTGCTGAGATCGCGCAGGCTGCAAGGAGTGGGACACTGGGCGACCGGCTTTTGCTAGAAAGGCGGCGAAACGAGCGCGGCGCAGCGCCCCCTGGCCGAGGTTGGGCGGCCCATTTCACGTGTTTCGACTACAGGCTGCCATCTCCGATTGCGCAGTCGCAAATGTAGAAAATGAACTGCAAGCAGTTTATCGCGCACGATAGTCGAGCGAAACAAGGAAGTACGGGCGTGCAGATGCATAACACAGCAGGGTAGGTGACGATTCGCAACAGACATCTGTCGTATATCGACCAATGGAGAGCTTACTTCGTGCTGACGTCACGCGAGCAATCTGCTGACGTCACGAATTGTGCCGCAAAGATAGAAAATGCCTGGAGAGAATAACGTGCTTGTTTTTTTTTGTATTTTTAGAGGCTGATTAGGGGTCCTTTAAAAACTGTAGCGCTACATTTGAAGAGGAAACAAAACTGCATTTTATAGATAGCAATAAAAGGAGACTAACACAAGCGCATTCATGAAAAAACAGTGCACAGGGTGGAATTCGTGCAAGCTCTTCATCTCGTAGGCCAAAAAAGATACCACCCAGTCAGCTTCTCGCCAAATGTTTCGCACGGGCAAGATTTTCACGATGTGTGGAATGCACCGGGACTCCCGTATCATTAGCACGAAATCTTTAGCTACAATTTTCTTCGCGGCGAAGCTGTCCAGTGAATCGTTCCGTGCGAGTCGCGATCCAGAAACCATTCATCATCATAAACGGCTGTATGCCACAGGGCATAAGTGCCACAGTACTCACCACTGGGGAACCAATAAATGAAGGAGGCACCACTTCGTCCAAGAAACGGCTGCGAAACGACGGCGGCGAGCCGCAGAAGCGGAGTACGTGTGCGGTCGTCCTTAATGAAAGGGAACACGCGAGTCCGCTCCGCGGCGACTGCCTGCAGCAGCATCAACCGACAATCTAAGAGAGCACAGTGGCATTTGGTGACCAAAGAAAGCGTGGTGGCTTTAGGCGTCACCTATTGGCAAACAATACAAAGAGTCATGACCGTTGGACGAGCGCTGCTAGATAACACTCCCGCTGATAACTGGTGGTGCCTCCAAAAGCAAGACGTCATTTCTTCGGCCGTCGGATGATGGTGGTGCAGGCAACCGCCGCAAAGTGCAGGCCACGCGCGTGCGCGTTCCCTTTCGTAAAGGTTGACCTTGTGACAAGTGTACAAGGAGAGAATACTAGGGAACGGGAAATACATCGGCGGTTGCGAGGAGACCCCGCGAAGCGATAGAAGGTGTACTTGTTAACGACGACATGCCCGTAGATATACGAGAGGTGCGAACGCTTAGTTTGAGCGTGAATTTTCTGTCTTTTGAAGTTCCGTCTGTATCGCGTCTGTGAGTGTTTGTAGTTAACTCGAACCTCTCTTCTCCGAGAATCTAAGTTAACGCAATTTGGTATCACCTAGCTTCAGTTTATCAGTGACGTAGAAGCAACCTACACAGAAATAACCTGCATCACATAGATAACGCCTATAGGCAACTTAGGAGCAACCAGATTAGTCCTCAGAATCGCAGTTTCACTGTTTCAAGCCTTCGGCGGCTTTAGGCAAGCTTCAATTGTTCCCGTAGTCATCCCTTCGTTTGAACGGCCACCGTTCGACGGCCGAGAGAACGCCCATTCTTAAGTATACACGTTGCTTCCTATCTCGTACAGTCGCGCTGAATTCGTAAAAATATCCAAGGAATGTAATGACTGGTAAATGTTTTGTGTCGCACCAGGCGAGAACACGGTGCTCTTTATTGGTGTCATCAGATCTGCGAGCGATGATGGTCCGATGTTGCACAATTTAAAGCAGTTGACAATTTACTCGAGCTGTCCCACCTGACGTGGGCTGGACAGCAAGGCTACTTCACTAGAGATGCCACGATGTGCCAGGAATCCACCTCTGCGCGGCGTCACGACTTCCCTCTTTGGCTTCCTCTGGAATCCTGCGTGACCTCACAAAGTTTCCCTCGAAAATTTTCTTGGTCACTCTAACAGACAAGCAGCGCTGATGTCACTGCTGACATAGCATTCAATCTCAATAGGAACACGGGTGACATTTTTTTTTACAGAGCTCCAGGGGCAAACGGCTGACTGAACCATTTTCAGATCACACTCGACCTCCCTTGGCGCCAGGAAGCTCATAGTTGTGACAAGTACAGTATGCCTGTACGTCTAAGTGATACAAGAATGATCTCAGTCAGTCCAGTTGAACTCCGGACTACAGAATAAAGAAAAAAACAAAGAGTCCTTGGAACGAGTCAATTTGATGAAGCCGATTAAGGAGACATGTTCGGTACTTTTCAGTACACGTGGCCCTCAAAATCAGTGTCAGGGCAGAGTGACGCGGCCCTGACTGTCGAAGCCAGCACTCTGGCTGCCGTTCCTCACCGTGAAGGCCTCTGCGCTGGCGCTGATTTTCTTCTGTCCCATCTTGACGAAGAAGAATCGAGCGGGATCGGTGCTCAAGGCGATTTTGACGAGCGGAGTGGCCACCGACATGGTTCCAGCCGTGGGCGAGGTCCAGACGACCCGTCTTCCCGAGTCACGCGACACCTGGACGTCTCCCCAGGGTGTCTGCTTGATGCGTACGCAACCGACGAGCCAAATCTTATCGCCATTACGAGTGCTTCGCTGCCTCGCCTCCCGCATTAGACGGAAACACTCGCGGAAACGCTCTGTGCTTTGATCTTGGTTTGAGTAGAACATGCTTAGTGGCACATCGTAGAATAGGTTTCGAAACCGCTCGGTGGTCGACTTGGTCCCAGAAGCGTCGACGAGATAGACGAGACCATGGTTGAGTGCCGTGAAAGTCACTCCACGGCTGGAGACCTTGGCCAACCTGGTGCCCGAAACCATGTCCACGTTCTCACCTTCTTGGAGCACGCGGCCACACGGGTGACACACGCAGCTGGAGTCGCCCGAGGAGTCGATCACCGCCGTGCAGTGCATGGCGAAGTTGACCACTCGCACGGAGCCATCCGTCGCGATGTCTACGCGTATGCAGTCTTGTAGGATGACGGACACGGTGCCGTAGCTGGTCACTACGGGACCGTAGTAGTCGTCAGGCAATTGGTCCCAGGGTTGCTCCAACAGAGCTTCCAGGTCCTCTTGGGCGTCGCCGCGACCACCTCTGCTCATGACGCGCCGCGGCGTCTCGGCGTCGTTGGCGAAGCCGTGATGTGGTTCACCCGTACCGTTGTATTCTTCCTCCGGTCTGTCACCAACGTCGCGCGCCCGCATCATGGAAGCGTGCAGGAGCTGAGCGTATTCGACCTGTTGGTGCAAGTCAAGGTCGTAATCGTAGAGGACGGGTTCTTCCTGCGACTCGAAACCACTGGGTTCCGCGTACTCGTCCGCGTAGTAAGCATTGAAGACGTCCCCGTTCTCGCCGACGAAGGAACCATAGGGGCTGAATGTAGACATGAGCTCGGGGTAGCCGATCATAGAAGATGGCACATAGAGGAAAGGCTGGTTCACCAAGCCTGGCCACGGCATTACGCTGTCGTCGAAATTGTAGTCGGCCACATCCCATTCGACGCGATGGTCGGGCTCTTCGTCGCTCCCGTGCGGGGGCGTACGTCGAGCGCGTTGGTTCTCTCTGTGGCGCTGATTACGCCTGCCGGGTCCAGCAGTGGCAGTGTGACGCTTGCGGGTGGCCATCGCAGTGAGAGCGTCACGTGTCCCCGTCGCCTGCACAAGTACGAACGGTTCGGTAAGCTGAGCGAAAGGACACACTTGCTCAATCAGCGTCCGCGAAACGTTGTTGCGCTTGTGAAGTTCGCTAAGAATGAAAACCATTCGATAGAGATGCTGACCAGTGTGCAAAAGCTTTTACGTACAAGAGACTTCGTGAATCAGGCCTCTGGCAAACAAATTCACAAAGTATTTCTTGCGCGGCTGTTATCAATAATGCATGGCATGGTCAACTCCACGACTGACTCGCACCTTCTCTTGCGAACAAAACTAACTCGAGGATGAACCGTGAGGCCGAAATCGAAAAGATTTTCTTTCGTTAGTGCTCACTGATACTAATCATCTGGCTTTGCGCTCAGCAGCTCATTTGACTAAAAACTATATAATCTTGCCAACAAATTTGTCGCAAGATGTATTTTCTTAATATGGGTCCTGGATCAGGACAGTATTGATTATTATATTTTATTGGTGCTCCTTATAAAGTTTAGTCAGAGATATAAACGGTGCTGTGGGCCCACCATACTGAGACGAAGATGAACGGCAGGTAACACATTAACGGATACATTAACAGCATGGTTAGGAGTGAAAAAATAAATACCCATGAGCGCGTGGTTACGGGGTTTCCGCTTTAGCATTCAAATAAAGTCCTAGAGACATTAAAATTTTAAAAGCTTATGGAAATCAAAATCCACATTTATGAGGACGTCTTTACTCCGCATCAGTTTATGACAACCATCTTGAACTATCTTCAAGCCAATAGCAACAACGTTGTGCTGTATAGTGAAGGCGTATAGGCGCGACTGAAGAAGGCTTTCCCATGAATTAGGAAAATAGACTGGTTACTCTAAAGATATATCTAAACCGATGTCGCGCACACGAGCAAACGAATTTTCTAGGCATAATAAAAGTGTAATTAGCTACCTATTCCAATAAAAAATGTGTAAAATTGCCACGCTCATTTAGGTGCCACGACCAATTTTCACGTTAAACAAGTTGGTGAATGAAAATCAGAGCCTACATTTCACGAAGTCGTTGTTCAGAACAATTGTAGTGGTTATTAGTGACAGCGTGCGTATAATTCAATAGTGAAAGTGACAGGCTCACGGCGGCAAACAGATCTTACGCAGAAAAAAAAAGGTTGGCGCTGAGACTAAGCCCATGAACAAACTGTGTGAACCTATGTGTACATATGTTTTCATGTAGCAGCGCTGGTGGTCCTCACAGCCTTTTAACGTACACCTTTTTGTGCATCATTGTTCCATTTATTCCGTAAATCTCGAAGCCTGCATGCCGTAATCATCGCAGTACACAGTTTATGAACACACGAACAAGCGCGGGAAGTGCTTGCTTGCTTCGATGAGACGTTTGAGTTACAGAGTTTCCCATGTGGTGTGCCTAAATCGGCTTCACAAATAGCAAGGGACGTATCAGGGAAGTCAGGCGAGTGTGCTCTAGCATCGTATTGACATATGTCTACCGTTAAGGGGTATTCCCATGAAGGAGATATCCTCGGGGGAGGCGCGGGAGGTAACAGATTACCGAGTGGGTGCTGCCCCTCTGCAGCCACTCACAGGTCAGAGTTTGGACGCAATCCGTGACGTCGTTACCACGTCATTGGCAATCGCCGCTCCTCCCCCACAGACTTATCCCCCATGTAAATATCTCTTTAGACGCGTGGTTCTGCGAGTAGTTTGCAAGGATGGCCAACAAGACAACACTGCACTACAATTAGATTCTGGAAGATCTCTCCGTTGGAGGTCTTCTCTGTTGAAGGACATCTCTGTTGGGTAAAATCCTTCCACCACCCACACTCCAGAGACTTCGCGCAGACGTCTTACGATTTATTCTAGGGTAGCCTGATGATCCGCCACTCACGGCCGGCTAGTCCCGTTAACATGGGCGGACTCTCTGCCCACTGACAAAGATGCGGAAGCGACAAGAAGGTATCGTTACAAAACAACTGCCCCGAATCAAGACAACCACTCATATTCCATGGAAGTTTCATCGCTGTGCCTCAAAGAACATCGGATGACGCTTCGGAAACGCTAAGCCCGCTTATTTCATCTCCCGTCCCGAAATCAGCGCCTAGCTGTGAATCATACGAGAAATCGCTACCGGAGAAAAGAGTGTGGACAATAACTCACATTTACTAAGCCGAGTGGAGCTCCATGGGGAACTGGTCGCAACGGGGCCGAGCAACGCTTCTGATCGGCTCTCAGCGGAAGAGAAGAAGTTCACGCGCTGCCAGCGCGCGGGTCGCGTCAAAGAAGAAGCCATCGTGCTGGATTTATTAATTTTTTTGTGATCATAATACAGCTACGTCGCATGAATCAGCGTTCAAGTCGCTAACATCGAACCATTAACTAAGAGGGTTTTATTTCGCGGAAGGAAAGTGAATCACACAATTTTTCGCAATGCATTTTCGTCTTCGTCGTGGAGATGTACCTTGCAGGGTTTCCAGATGAATAAACGTCCTGTAAGCACTGTGTAGAGGGCTGGATTGTGTAATAGTTCATTTATTAATGTTGTAAAGGAAACCGCTCAATGCGGACAAAAATGCAGGCACGGTTTAATTTTCTTCGATTGTGAAGAGTTACGGCACGGGGGAGCAGTGATTTTTTTTTTCAATAAATAATTTCGATTGCTGGAAGTACAGCTGATGGCAGGTTAAGACGTCTGCAGCACAGAAGCGAAAACGAACAAGATGTGATTTTATTATGGAGGAGCGTTATCATATATTGGAAGAGAGGTCGAAAAAAATCTGCAGTGAGTTGCATTAGCTGGGCTTCTAATCGGAAGCCAATGTAAGAATGGGTTTTGATTTTCTTTCTCTTTCTCCGGGTCGACATGACATTGAACAGAAATTCGCTGCACGTCCTGTACAGGCAGCGCTTTTTTTCATTTTCATCTTATTTTTTAGTCTGTCGAACTTTCCTGTAAGGTGTCTGACAGAGGGTTGCGAGTCAATGGAGCAATTGCTGAGAAGGATATTTTGAAGTGCTAAGAAGGTCCAGCTTTTAGTATCAGTACCATGCTATCGCATCTTCCATTACAATGGAACTTTATTGATTACCATGCAGGTTCGCAGGAAAGAAAGAAGACGTGACACGAAGTGATGATGATGATGGTGCCTACGCCATGGCTCACACCCATTCAGAGATTGGCCAAGAACTGGTTACATGAGTTTTAGGTCCTTCAAGTATTAAATATTCTTAGCAAAATAAAAAGAATGTACTTAAAACAGAAACAGTGCAAACAATTTTTTCTTACCATTCAGACCAGGCTGTAGTGGAGCTCTGTGAAGTAATGACCGACGACACTGACGACACTGCGATTGTCAAGCGAAGGTCATATTCACGAGATGTTGCGTCATGGAGGGAACCGACAAGGAATGACAATGACGCAGCAGCATGCGCAGATGCATTTTCAGCTGTGTAGACGCCTTTCCATTGTCACAACTTGTAGAGAGATTCGCTGGTTCATTCACTCAGTTCATGAGATGCAAGTTCAGACGTGTCTACTGCATTCTACTAAGTGCTGGATGGTGTGTGCGCCACGAAGCATTGTTATATTGTGTGTTAGAACACATAATCTTCCACTTCATTACGAATTCTACTAACCCCCCACGGAAATTTAAATAATTGGAAGCGAGAAATAGCGATTGAATCAGCTTACTCGGAGAAGAAATTTGAATCAGCACCCATTCTGGTAAATGTAATCACTCCACGCGAAGCATCTTTAGACAGTTAAGCAAGAATTCCGCGCCCCACCCTCTTCGTAAACCAATTTTTCTCTTTCCAGGAAGTCTTCTTTCTTCCAAGTTCTTTCAATAAACGTCAGTTGATAGTCGGTGCTTGCAGTGTCCACTTCATTTCTTGTCTCCTGCCTAACTTCGTTCTCCACAGCAACTGTATTGCAATTTTTTTAGTCATGAAAAACCAACTAGCCCAATGGCTCACTTTGCTTATCTGCGCATGCTCGGCTGTGACAGCAAGACCTGTCAGTCAGGTGCACTTGTAGGTCTACACGATATACTTATCCGCCGTGGAGACCCGTTCAGAAATCAAGATTGTGATGCATGGGATGAGTCAATGCCTCTAAAAAAATTATGCCTGGAACGTGAGCCGCGAACGTGCTGCACCACCCTCTGATTTTACTCTCCTCCTCTGGTACGAAGGCGAGCGTCTCCGACAGTTGCCTACGAGCAGCCGTGATATCACGTGGAAGGTTATGTCACCTTACTAAGCGGTACGGAGGTGAGCGGCTTCACGCGGCGGCCAGTCGCAACACAAGGCAGGAGGCATGGCCTCCGAGATGGCGTGCCGGTAGAAAGCTCCCAATTGAAAAGAGCGCGACGTTCCAGGCATAGTTTTTCTAGGAGGCGTTGGGTGAGTAGAGGAGAGGCACGAGGTGCGCGCTGAACGTGGAAGCGCGGCGACGTTGCACGAGGAGAAAAGAGTCAACCGAGGGCACGCGCACCAGCCACATAGACGCCAAAGATTGGTAGGAGAAAGGCTCGTAGCTCGCGACCTGAGCCGAGAAGAAAAATCCCGGAGGATGAGGTGGCACTGTGTGTTCGTACGCCGAGCTGCGAAGACGTGGGAAACGAGCGTCACTACGGTGACGGAAGCAGTAGAGCGTAGAGCCGCCTGGTACTGAGGCTGTCGGTGGAGGCTCAGGGAGTGGCTGCCGATCTCGGAAGACTCGAGTGAGGCTGCAGGGACTTGCCGCAACCTGTCACAGCAGTTACTGGGTGGACTACAGCTCCTCCTTTTTGAGCCAGAACATATGCGACCTGCACCACAATCAAGACCCCGTCAACGAGTTAGGCGTTCGCGCTAACCTAGCTGGAGAACACGTCAATGACCGGAACCAACCGGCAATGAGAGCGAGTGGCTCGTTCGGCGAAAGAGGACGACGATGGTAGGAACTTGGGGAAGACATTGATGACAGAAGCGACGAACCGTCGACACTGCAAGGACACGGAGTCGACGTGGCAACGTGACAACGTGATAAACTGTAAGGACGTTTCGGTACTGAAACGCCATCTTATGTTGAATTCCAATGGCAGATCCAGATCAAGTTTTTCTGCTCTGAGCGGAGCAATTACATTCCAATGGCGGATCGGGAGAGTGAATTGTGTGTTAATTCCAATGGCAGATTGAGAGCAACCGCAAGTCACGAATTGCTCTGTGGGAGCAAGAATCCTTACTCCGCCGAAATCGGTGGATTTGACCGGAAGTTCAAGTGACGTATTCTGTGCGTCCGCCTTTCATTCAATCACCGATGGGTGTCTGAAAAACAAAGCACTCCCTCGCACCCTCTCGTGCTCCCTCGCTAGATTCTCGCTCACCAACAGTTGCCGTCGAGACGCGCGCATTCCAATCACGGATTTGACGAAAGCAATCCCGCTCAGATCTGCGCGCTCCATTCGCAATCTGGCCCAGCACTCGCGATCTGTAATTAGAATTCAACGTTAGATAGCTGCCAACAAGGGCTAGAATTGGCTCTAACGCAGAGTGTCGTTGGTTCTGTTTTCAGTCCGTTGTAGACGGGTGTGCACATAGAGTATTAGTTTGATTCTGGAGTGCTTTAACGCGAGTTGTGTGTATTTGCTTCATTCGTCCTTTGTATGAGGTGCGTTTGTTTTGCCACGCCCGTCTTCTCATATCTCTTAATCTAGTCCCTTGCAAGCGCTCCCGAGGTAAATCGTAACAATGTAATTCAAGGAATACGTACTGCGCATGCATGGAAGCCCAATAAAAACCCAAAACCACACACAAAAAAGGACGAAAGTGTTTGATGTGAAAGTTGCGACTTGTCTTTTTATTGATTCCAGAGTTGGCCTCTTATACGCAAAGCTTTGAGCATCACGTACTCTGTTACTCGTAGCATCAACTCTATCTAGTGCCCTGCTGTTCCTTCACTTCTGTTCGCAATATTTTCTAAGCAATTTCAAATAAATCTCATCGTCCACCATGGGACCTTTGTCTGCATCCTATTATTGCGTTTCTATCGTCGTGTTGCTGCTAATATCCTTATAATATTTATTGTAAATCTGAAGTGAAATTCAGAGTTTTAAATGCGAATGCATTTCTTAGTCGGGCTATATCAAGCATCCGACGTTGTACGCGGCGTTGTTCACGCCGGCAGTTATCTCTCCACTCTCACTCCCTCTATCATAGCAACAGCTGCAGGTGCGCGTGCTTATCCTCGCCCCTAGCAACTGGAGCCTGTAGTGCGAGAGAGTGTAGGAGAGGTTAGGTGCAGTGCTTCGCCGCTTCTTCTTTCGCAGTTCGCTCTCCTCCCTCCCTGCCTCCTCCCTGGTCCCCACTTTGCCGTCCGCTCGCGCCTCACTCTCGACACGTTTGCTGGCTTGGTGCCCCCCCCCTCCTCCAAGAACGTCCGAAAGTGTGTGCTCGAGATGCCCTTGTGAAACGCCAACGCCGAGCCGAGAACGCTGGCGCCGCACTCTCCCATCCGCACGCTCCTCTCTCTCGGCCGTTCGCTGGCTGGGTGCCTCTCAAGGCGATGGCAGAAGTCGGTGAAGGCGAATGTTTGACGGCAACAATACCTTGTCTTGGCGCAATAAATGCATTCGAATTTCCTCACGATTCCCTTCGGGGAGGCGGGGGCATTTTTATGTTTTTATTTGCAAGTTCTCTCTGTGATTTGTCTACTGCCTTGGCTTATAAAATGACCAGTATCAATGTGGGTCGGTCTATTTTTTTCAACTGAATTACTGTAGCTTAGTACCTTATTTTTGCATGGCCCACAGATTGTTAGTGAAAGTAGAACACTGATAAAAATAGTGAGTTCACATCGCAAACTTACATAGCGTAGTAAATTCACTTTGTTATACTTTGAAAAAGATAAGTTCAGTCATCCGTCAAATACAGCACAAGGTTAACAAATTATCACACGTTATTTTCTTGAAAAATCTTCTCTGAAGTCTGTTTATGGGCGGTTGTCATTTCGTAAGCTGTATATGACAAAGTAATATGGCGAAGCTTGCACTAAGCCGTGCTAGGCTTGAAACAGTAAAACTGGGTGATTATGAAGACTAACTTGGCTGCTTCTAAGTTGTTTATAAGTCTTACCTAGGTGATTCAGGTTCTTTCTAGTTGCTTATAGTTTGCTGATATAGGCTTAAGCTGCAGTTGATACTAGGTTGCTTCTACGTTGATTGCCAGTGCAGAGAAATGCTCATTAAACCACAGACAGTGTTAGACATGACACGGAGGTAAAAAATTCAGACACAAAAACTAGCGAAAAAAACCAAGCGTTCGCACCTCTCGTGGATATATCTACGGGTACGCGGTCGTTAGCGTACCCTTTCATCGCCTTGGGGTCTCCGCGCAGTCGCCATTGCCCTTCGCATTCTCTAGTATCACAGGTTGCAGCGATTGGTATCGCAATCCGATATCGCTGGCGGACTTTCCACACTAAACACCGCCCACATCAGTCGCTCGTTTTGGTATGGGTACCTTTGAACGTTTACACCCACAATGTCCGTTTAACGCGTTCGCTTCCTTCAGGTAACACTTGACTCACTGCGGACCCCTGCTAACTATAAAATTGGCAAAAGCTTCTGTCTCACGGGTTTAGAGGCAAAGTCATAAATGAAAAGTGCTATTCTAAACCGGACGCAACGATTAAATTTAATACAATTTTTTGTGACAACGTCTACGTCGAAACATTCCTGCAGAGCTGGACTTTATGCTGACAGTGACGTGATCGACCTAAAAAACAGCATATTCACCTCACAGTACCACCTATATGTGACCGGTCATCAGAACTGAGTTGGCCAGCTTAAAAAAAATGCTGCGTGCTCGTGGGCTCTATCTTGTGTATACTTTATAGCCCCTCAAGCGGGTGTCTTGACGTCGCAGTACTGATCGCTATTCCCAACAATATCGCAACCTGTGTGCAGTTCCCCCTCGCATCTCTCTTATGACCACCCTGTTCAGGTACGGCTGGCATCTCTTTGCATGGAAGTGTAAGTAGCTGTCGTAAAGGCTAATACCACTCACGTTGAGAGAATCACTCGAGTGCAAAGCTTGTTCTTGCCCATACTTTGTTACTATTCTTTTAGTTATATTCGCACAGACGTGGACCAGGTTGCTGATACTATGGCTTTGTGCATCTGACGCCAGCAAAGCCACATGAATACCACTATTATGTCTTTGATATCGATGGGCTTTTGTGATAAAACTGCAGGCGTGTAATGAATAGGTACACATGTTTCACGTTGGCACAACTTTACTTCCCCTTCTTTCTTTATTTTAGTTTCTTAATACATTTCTATTTGTGCTGACTGGCTCGAAGCCCTATGCGGACGAAATCCCGTGGTTATGCCTTTGAGTGTCCCCTTTTGTACACCACGCGTGGCAGCAGTGGTTCCACCAGCTGTTGCAATCACCGGAGTCAGTGAAGCCACCCTTCCATGACGACGTCCAATGAAGCACCTACGCAAGAGGGGTTTTCTTCAACGCCGATATAAATGTTTCGTTGAACATCTCGACATCGATTGTGAAATATTACGAAAATTCAGCTCGTATATAGGCACTACAACTTCACCGTTAATATACACGGAGATGCGAGATGTATAAAAATAACGTAAGACAAATGGAAGGGCACTAAAAATGCTTTTTGGCATCCGCACTGCCTATTATTGCAACGCCTCTCTTCCTTGGGGCTGCAAGTATCTCGGACTACAGGAGCCAAACGGCCAAGCTTTCATTCATTACAATATGTTAGTCGATTAGCAAGTTGGGGAGCTTAGACGAACAGGAAACGAGAAACAGACGAGTAACTAAGCGCAAAGTCAAATGCTTAAAGGCTTAAAGTCAGGACCAATGCAACAAACGGGTCCCGTTCTAGATGCTAAACATCTTATGAACTAGGCTTGTTCTCAGCCGCATCGTCCTGACCATGGCGATGACACCCATGACGATGAAGAACAAGCGCCCTCCAGGCCACACATTTTCTTACGACCATCACGGCAGGGCACCTGCCAGACACTATGATGCAAGGTACCCACTATACGGAATGGTAATAACGATGACGCTCATGGCGATGAAGATCATGGACAACGACCGGCTTGTGCAGTAGATGACGTATACATATGCTCTACGAATGACTAGAAACAACTACCGGGGACCCGTGCCTAAACCTCGTTATGCCCAACTTCAGGCTACATCCGATTCCACAAAGCATTAATCATGAAGGCAAAACGAAGTTCACGATTTAACGCAACATACCAGTTAAGACCGATTAACATTATATATAATTGTACATCGTTTGGCACTCATTTACATGCTTGAATAGTTTTATATGCCACGGGTTCTTCGCGGTAACACCAAACGATCCATCTGCTTCGCCCACTCATCAACCTTGACTTCATTGACATGCCGTGATTTTTTTTCATCCCACTTCATGTTGCTTATATCCTCCGATAACACTCCCATTCACCTCCGGGGATCACCGCAAGAAGCTCGTGGCTTGATAGAATAGGTCTCGCGCAAACTGCATGACTAGCGAGAAATTTTCGGAAGGACAAAAAAAAAATTCAACTTGTGCTGGCACGCTCTCGATGAAACGGACGACGTTAACGAGGCACTTTTGTTCATGGTCGTGAATACCGAATTTTAAATAAAATAATTCCATCAAAAGGAGGTGAAACTATCCTAGCCGTCAAAATTTTCTAATGACTACAAATGGCATACAATTGAATGCTCCATTCACCCTTTGCTAAGAGAATATTCAATACGGGCTGACACAATTAGCCTCCTGATGAGGAATGGACTGGTAAGCTTTAAGTAAGCACTACACATTTTTCGACACAAACATTTTATTTATTAAGCCACATTTTAAATTTATATGGAAACTATAAACATCAAATACGTTGGCTCATAATGGACCTTGATTTGGCTACATTTGTCTCAGAATCAACATGAGCCCTGAACATTGAGCTCGGAATTTCCAGGTGAAGTGGGCTTTTGCGGCGAAGTAGAAATTGGCCTCGTTTTGAGCTATCCCTTGGAGTGCTACTGTTAATGACGGTAGATGGCTCCAAAGTCCTATATGCCTGCATACGAGCGCGCCCTTCTTACAGCATACGTAGCACCAACAACGGGAGGAACTATTGTGGTCGCCGAGGGAGGCCACCCTTCTTCAACGACGTCCACTGGCGGAGCGCCGTCCACCGCCATAACAGCTGTGGAAGACCTCATCACGGACCCTTTTCCGTAGGCTGTTGCAACGAAACTGCGATGAGAAGGCATGGAGGTATTTCCACTTGTCTTGCTCGACGGCGGGTGGGTGCAGCTGCGCGTTGCCGTAGCCCACAGTGTTCCTCGCGTACAACTCTGCGTCGTTGTCGCTGTGCCCAAAGTGCGCTTCAGGCGTGGCCATCTCTCCGGTCACTCGGACGTCTACGCTTCGACCCGGCTGCTTCGAGGACTGCTGGAGTAGCGCTTGTTTCAGCTGTGGCCCGGCGTCGTTGCAAGGGCGTGAAGCTGGTGTGCCTCGACATACGAGTTTGGTGCACTCATCAAGCTCGGGCCAGTAGAAGGTTTGAAAGCTAGGTCAGTAAGCCGTACCACGGAGCCTGCCACGTTCATCCAGGTAGAGTAGGGGCGGCCAAGACAAAAACAGGGTCCCAGGAAAGCGAGCGATTGAATGCGACGCTACGTCGAAGATGGACGCATAAGCAGACCTAGGCACGCAGTTTTCAATGCCACAAACATTCAGGTAGCTTGAGTCATCGGTTCCGTCGCCGCAGGCTGACACATCAGCGTCACAGGTTCGGCGAATCCGTCTGCCATGCTCCAGCAGCTATGCTGCGCCCCATTGGCCTGAGTCTATAACGGCTATCATCTCAGAAAAGCTGTGATGAACAACTTTGAATAACTCAAGCGGTGTATGCATACATGCTTCCGAAAAATATGACTTTCACTATACGCATCAACGATAAATGTCACGTCGATGGCTCTGATTCATTACTGTTTAGACCACTTTTAGGGGCGAAGCTCCTTATAGCAGCACCCGTGCGTCCCTCGTAGTCTGTAACAAGTATAACATTTTGACCTCCAAGGTGGTGCCAGTGAGAGACTTCTTCTGTGCGTTGTTGAACAATAAAAAATAGTGCTCAATGTACATGTCAATGGCTGCTAATTGGGAATGAGAGACAGGAGCATTCGGCTTTTAGTGAACGCGCAGGCTGCGATCACCATTAGCAGCCACTGGCATGTACATTGAGCACTATCTGACAAGAAAGGGTTGCTACGTTATACTCGCTGGGTGTAACCTCCTTAGCTGTAGAAAGGTTTAGCGAGCGTTGAGCCGCAGTGCCATGAATACAATGAACTTGTATATACCAGGAATGAACTCGAGGTGGTTAAAAATGGGAAGTAGATACGAAGCGCAAGCCCTAAGAAAGTAAAAGCCGAATTCTCCGCCTCTCATTTCCCATTAGCAGCCATTGGCATGTACATTGAGCACTAACTGACTGAAAAAGTTTGCTTCGTCATACTCGCTGGGCGTAACCTCCTTGGTTTTCGAAAGGTTTAGCGAGCGTTCGGCCGCAGTGCCATGAATACAGTGAACTAGTATATACCATGAACTCGAGGTGGTTAAAGGTGGGAAGTGGACCCGAAGCGCAAGCCGTAAGAAAGTGTGGGTGTGCCACCTCTCGTTTAGTCCGTGGAATGTCCGCTGGATGGCGGTGCTTCTGTATGGGGAATATATGATGAAAAGATGCGAGATGGTGGTACTTGGAGCGTTGAATAGATGGACGAACGAACACATAGACAGATGCATGGATCGACGCATGAACGGACGCAGGGGCGGCTGCATGGACGAACGCAGGGACGGATGCACGAACAGGCGCACGCAAGGACGGGCTGATGGACGCATGGACGGTCACACTGACGGACGCATGGACGCACGGAAGCAAGAACGAACGGTCGGACGAATTCTGCGCCCCACTCTCCATCATTCACTCCGTGGATATGCTGCCATTTTTTTATATATACGCGCAAGTGAAAATAACATTAGGAATCCCAAAACATTTCCGTCGTTACGCCCGAATGAATTCCATGGCTTAACAGTACTCGTGGTATCCGCGCACCGACATTGAAGCTGGTCCGTAGACTAACAGCCGACGAATGACACGGTGTGGTACTACTGAGCATGGTCGAACCACGTTTCCCAGTAGTCATGCCGAGTGACAATGAACAGGCTGCCAGAGGTC